>BHDV01065580.1:28445-40302 GCA_005406045.1 Adoxophyes honmai
CTCGACGACCTCAAGACGCGGCTCGACGCTAAGGACGAGGATAACGAGTCGGGCATACACGAGTCTGACTAATGCTGTTCGGAAATTCAAAGATGGCTGTCGAAGCCGCAAAAGCGTCTGCCGTTCATTGAACGCAACTCCGCGATCTCTTTAGTCAAATAATTTCAAATTTATGTAAAAACGAATGGAATACTTTTCGTTAAGAATTATAAATTTATAAATAAATCTGAGATTGGAAAAAGACATCAAAGATATGTGCAATGATGATTCTCTGTTATCAAATGACGATTGAGATCGCGGCCAATGCTTTTGCGGCAGCCGACGCGGCTCCGCTCATTGTCAGTCGCGAGATTTTGTATAGAGTTTGAATTTTTAGTGTTACTGTTAAAATTTTACACTGAAACGCGTTACGTTTGTTTGGCACGTAGTCGGATTTGTTCTAGTCGTAAGAGGCACTCGAATGCAAATGAAATCTTGAATATGAATTATAAATACGCGTGTAGGGAAACAATCGTGAACGAATATCATTTTAGCTCTTTGATAAAATCCTTTAAATTTTCATATTTTTAAATGTTAATTTACAAAGCGACCAATTTATTGTAGCCTGAATTAGGTGATCTTTAGACGTCTGCAGTCTTCCAATAAGGCTCTGTGTACACCTGCACCGTGTGCGAGTCTCGAACTCTGTCCTTTATTTTTACTCAATGTGTACAGGGCTTTAGTGATTCATTTTGAACTCGTTTAAAAAAAATAGCGCAAGCTATGTTTGATATTTTAAGAATCTCGTCCAGTCCTCCAATTTTGGACTTTTTTGAACTCTTGTTATCTCCTATCAATCTAGGAACATTGTTCCAACTCTATAATCTAGCCGTAACTATATTCCGGAACGTTTGACGTTCCACGGTTAGGATAGCTCTCATCTCATAGGTTATTTGTCACTCGAACGCTTCTGCTTGCAAAAACACGATACGTCCATACGCTACCTTGTAACCGCTTAAGCCTCGCTGTAACGTTGCCGAATGTTTGGACAAATGTTGGCCACACGTAGGAAAGCTCTCTCCAGCCAAGCTGATGTTTTACCTGACGGCTTAAGAGTTTTAAAGTCGATTAAAAAAATCTTGAAAAATTACCCTCCGTTTTAATAAGAAATATTTATTTACTTGCGAGTAAAGAGTAACTTATTTCCAAAACTAAAATTTATTAGTACAGTTTGACGTTCGCTCTTTAGACCTGTCGCCCTAAAGTTAAGGTTATGTTAGAATGTGAAGCGAAGCCAAACATTTGGTCAAACATTTCCCAACAACCATATAACTAAATCGCAACGCCGGTACAATTTTAGTACATATAACATTTGTATATCCATACTGTAGCGTCATAATAATCGTAAGGTAACGTTTTGAACCGTTTTTCAAATAGTTTTGATACTCACATACGGTAGTTTATTGAATTTAAATTTGTATCAAACTTATACTAAGTAGCAAGTAAGTTTGTGATGACTGAAATTATTGAGTCTGACCGTCACGTCATATTAACACTCGCGATGGAACATATAGCCTCTGTATCCTACATCAGTGTTTCCCAAACTTTGTCTTTCGTGACCTGGTAGTTACCACACTGCCACTTCGTGACACATTGAAAAGTAAGCTGGTTCCATTAGGTAAAAAGGAAACTTACTATAGTGAAAATATTTTATTTTGATGGCCCGGTACCGGGTTGCGGGCTATAGTTTGGGAAACGCTGTCTTACACGTACCTTGCTTGTACGTTTTGTACCATATAATCATACCCCGTTGTCAATGGTCAAAATGCATTGTATAGGGTTGTCATTGTCATAATAACAGTTGGAATACAGTCAATATTTGTAATCCACGTCCCACAATGGAACCTTTTCTGTTAAATGGTTCCTTGGGTTTCCACAGATTGTCAAAACTGACGATGGGGTGTGTCTATAAAGTTATTTAAACCCTTAAAGGTAATGATATCAGAGTGTTATGTAGCGTGGCATACTCATCTTCATTTGCATCGATGTGCGAGCAAGAGCCGCGAGATATATACCTGTCACTGTCTAACTAGAGCCGTCAGAAAATGACAAATGATCTATCCGCAATGCTAAGGCTACAATATAGCTAAGTCATAGACAGTGTCAGGCTTAAGTGTTGTATGCGTAAGATTGCTCCCACATGGATGCATCCACGCGTTTGTACCAGTGTGATCGCTATGTGGCGGAATATCAGTAACATATTATAAGCTAAGTGCAATGCAGTGAATTGATGTAGCTCCCAGTGTATTGACGGCGCACCCACATATCTCTCGTATGGTTGTACCGTGCGCTAGTTTGTACGTTTTTCGATGTTTATACATAGATATACATAGTTAAGGTGAAATAGAATAAGGTCCTACCGCTGCTGTTGGAACTACCGTTTTGTAACAAGTTGAAGTCGTTATGACAAGTTTTTATAAGATTATTTATCTAAATTGTCGTCTCAAGTTCATTGTTTGTTTGGGTGTAAAGAATATTTTTAATTCAGATACCAAAATGACATTGCCGGACTTAAATAGTAATGTGCGTCCATTAAATGTAATGAACGTTGAAATTTGGTTGATTAACATAATCATATTTTTTCTTATAATAACACGGACAAACCACTTGTATTCATATTTAGGGTGCAAACATCCCACTAATAAACAGCATTTGTGAATTTCTCATTTGCACTTGTCATTTTGGTATCAGAAAAAAATAGACTATAGTAAATAGAATATCTCTTCACTTAAAAAAAAAACTTGTCACGATATTCACTATAGTTAAAAGCATCAAAGTCCTAGTGTTAGATAGCTGTAAGCGGAGGCGGTTAGGGCCGGCGACCAGCGCGGCGGCTGCCGGTAAACCACCCTCTATAGCGTCCGCTCGCTTTGCCTTGCCACGCTGCGGCGACCACCTAAGCCAATTGTTCCCACCTGTAACTATAACTGAACAATTAACCTACCCATGGTATCGGTAGATGTATAGGCTGTCAAATGATTTTTAATTTTAAATGCTACCTGATAATGGCAGTAATTTTGAAGGTTACACGAAAGTTTAAATGCAATACATGCATACATCGCGCTTTTATTGTTAAATAGAGTGGGCAGAGAAAGAAAATACGAAACAAGACTACATCACGTTTCGTAGCCACTCGTCGTAATTTTAGCTTTAAACATAGAAGGAAGAGGTGTAAAGACAGGTTGTTAGCTTGTCGCCTGAAGCATATCTCAACTTATTTCCTTAGTCGCGCCTGACGATAGCCTTGAAAGGACTGGAGTTGTTATTCTAAACGACGCCACATTGTATAAGAATGCAATGAGCTAAAAAAATGCATTGTATTGTGGTATTAAATAAATAAACTAAGTGACGTAAGTGTATCTTGAAATAATAGCGGTGTGAATCCATCCAATATGGTGGTATTGCCAGTTATACAAGTCGACTTTACATCTACAAGTGGGTGGGTCCGGTGGTCCTAGATGCTCGCCGCGGCCTGTCCCGCTATCTCGTTTTGTTGCGTGTCGGCTTGTGTTGTGTGTGCTAACAGTCTCCTAGTCGTTGGGTTACTAAAACCTGGGCATGACCTTTCCACTATTAGATTAATTCCTTGGTTTCCTAATGAACTGGGACCATTAAAAACACTAATTTTCCATTTCTTTCCGTTCTAAAGATATCTTTTAACTTGGGAACACTAAAACAAAAAGGTGGAAATACCTTACCATCCCAAAATATGGGTTTACTTATTTCGGCGGAAATTGTTCCGCGGACTGTTTCATTGGACAACTGTATTTTTATTCAGGAACTATAGGTTCTTCAGATTTTTTATATACTAGCCTAACCCACAGAGTTCTACTGGATAGTAAAGTAATGAAAAATCCTGAAGAGTTTACAGTTTCAGAAAGAAAAACAGTTGCGATATGAATCTGTTTGCGAAATGAAATTCAACGAAAGAGGACACCCAAAAATGGAATTCAATTGAATTTTGAAAAACCTTTCGAGTTCTTTTATCTTCAGGCCTCACATTGCATACATTGGAAACATTTTTTATATAATTTCCATGATACGTCGCCAGGATCCAGAATATTTGGCAAGTTACATAATATGTGACAAATTTGTAATTTTTTATACTTAAACTTTTAGCAGTCACAAATTTCACTGCCTATATATTAAAGGTATTCAATCTCTAAATATCCTTGTCATCGGAGTCCTTACTTATATTTTATATAGACTAAATCGCCATCTAACGCGGACCATTGAAGTCCGAATCTCTCTTTCTACCTTATCAGGATTTAATAAGGAAGAAAAAGACAGTGAATTTCTTGGTTGTAACGTTAGGCGACGGTTCCTGGTGCTTAGTTTTAAGCCGGGTTTCCACTGTCTGCAATGTGTCGCCGACTCACGCTTCACCTTCCAGTAGCGCACGTCAGCTTGTGTCGCGTGTGCAGCGTTCTTTATATTTGAATTCCACAAAAGGGACCTTAGATACGGTGCGAGAAAAAGTTAATTCAAGTGAAGTTTATTGATGAAGTTTCAGTTCGTTTTGATCCGTTTTAATTGTTTCGAAAGTATCGAAAGGTCCCTCTTGTCGGTGATTGTATTATATTTTGGCGTGTTTGAAATGTTCTTTGCTTCTTGCAGTTTCTCAGATCTTCTAATATTTTGGAAGGTCAATTGAGACCGACTTATGTATAAATTGAATACAGATAAAATTGTCAGAACGTTTAGTGGCTAAATCGTAGATAGATTGATATTTGGGATTAGCCAATAATTTACAAAATATATTTTATGAAGAAAGAAAGCACAGAACATTTCACCCACGCTTTACTTTTACCGTGTTGAGAATGGCGAATACCACACTGGCCCCGCGCATGCGGCAAGCGCGACCAATTGCGGCGGTCATCGGCGACTGTCACTGATCGGCGACCAGTCGCACGGTGATCAGCGACTAACGCTCGGTGATCGGCGACTATCGCTCTGTGATTGGTCGCCTGCGGACGCGAGGCTAGTGTGGCATTCGCGCATGCTAACTGGGATATCCTTTTAGCGCCTACAAGGCCGAGAAGCGGGGAGCTCGGGCCGCGCGACGCGCCGGCGGCGGGGGCAGCGCCGCGCGGGAGGAGCCGCGCGCCGGGCCCGCCGCGCTGGCGCCGGCTCTCGACGCTCACCACGCGCGCAGATACAACGACATGGCGCCAAAGTGAGTACACACAACACACACACACACACATCACACACACACGCGCACACACGCACACGGCATTAACACCTATAGACACGCGTACTTATCTGCGAACGTCGTATGCAGAGTCAGCCCGACCAGTTATTGAAGGGCGACCATGCTGCGGAGTTTCGTAGGAACTTAGTTCTCACACAGCGAGTTTTTATTTTTCAAACGGTACTAAAAGAAATTGTGCTGATATTATACCGAAAATCATGACGTACGAGCATGTTTGAGCATCTAACATCTCTGTAACTAACTTTATTGAATGTTTAATATTAGAAAAATAAATAAATACTTAATGTCCCATGATGGACTTCACGAAATGCACTCAAATGCACTTTTAGGCACGCGTATCGTACGACATACGCAGCGTACTCAGTTTATGCACAATAATATGAATCACAGACATACTCGAGCAGACTTAAACGCACCAGCAAGTGCGTACTCCCTGTTCACGTCACACTTACACACACATGCAAGCGCACATTGGCATGTACGTGCACAGTTACACACATCCGTGTGCGGGCTAACACTCTGCGTAACAATACTTAACTCAAAATAAAAATGATGTTTTTTATGTCTAATTCATCCAGAAATGCACTATATGATTGTCATCTCCGAAGGTGAAATCTGCTTAGCATTATATTATGAACATCCAAAATGAAAGATTGCAGCGGAATGCTTCAGATCTTTACGTAGCATCATCCATCGCATAAATGTTTAATCCTGGAAACCTAAACTGCCCTCGACGGCAGGACCTTCCATACTGGACCTCATGACGTCTAATGCAAATTCATAGCTTTATCATGATGTCTGCTATCTGCGAATATTTTATAGGATGTTTCATCTTACGTTTGATGCTAGTATTTCCTGTCAAATAATTTATCTATACCGGGTAAAGACTTATTACTTATTACTTACTAGCTTTCCGCCCGCGGCTTCGCCCGCGTGGAACTCGGTTATATTGCGGTATAAAGCACAACTATAAGAAAACTTCTCGTTTCAAATGACACCCAGCGCCATCGATCTATCATCTATCGATCTATATCGATCTATCATCGATTGATATCGATCTATCAAGCAAACTATATTTTTGTTTTCCCTCGGGAACATCAATTTTTTCCGGGATAAAAAGTACCCTATTATTTAATCCGGACTTCTATCTTTATGTGTGCAAAATTTCAAAGCAATCGGTTCAGTAGTTACGGCGTGAAAGCGGAACAAACAAACAAACAAACAAACAAACAAACAAACAAACAAACAAACAAACTCACTTTCTGACTTATAATATTAGTAAGGATTATAAAGGTAATCGAATCAATTATCAAATATCAAAGTCAAAAAGTAATTTCGTCAACACTTTCAAAATAAAATGGTACTTTGAGAGGTAGAGTTTAAAAGAGGTACACCCTAAGAGCATGATGTGTTCACCACCTTTATGCATGAAAAAGCACTGATACAGCGGGCCGAGGCGTGCCGGCGATACTGCGGGGATTAGGTCAGGTTGACCAAGGAAGCGCCGTGCCAGTTTTGATGGTAGTCTTTTCTTTGCGCGTGAGTTTCAAGGAGCATCAGATGTATCTTCCAATAGACTATTCGTTGATATTAAAGGTAGTGTCCATTCATCCAAGCGAGGATATAATTTAGTCTTGCAGTAAGTGGCCCTTAGATGCACAAGCAAGCTTTTCTTTGCTGAACGTTGTTATTATCGATTAACTCGCATTTGCATTTTACAAGCTTTAAGTTTCACCTGTTCCAACGTTTGTATGTCTGTGATGACATGACATGTTGCATATTAAATTTTCTCCACTTCCCGGTCATAATAACTGAGATTGTACTTACTTGTCCAATAACAAAACAATAATCTGGCTGAAAAATTCTGGCGGCCCAGCAAGTACTGTCTTCGCAGGAGGGAACTTTTCAACGGTTGCTCTGATTAACTTCAAATTTGGGACACTTATCTAGAACGGATGACAACAAAGTGCAGTCAGCAACAAAGCTTGTATCAAAAGTGATATTTTTGATAGTTAGGTTACTATTTCATCTACCTTACCTAAGAGAAAATTTGGTCACGAAGTGAGTCAAAAAGTTGAATCAAATTTACAATTAGGATGGTGTAGCACTTCCTTGGTCATCTATGCGCTCCATAGCAATAACTCAATCGTAAAGCCGAGTATCCTCTTCGAAATGGCCTTCGGCTAGTCTCGGCTAGTCTCGGCTGGCCTCGGCACGCCTCGGGCCGGCCGGCAGCTGACGCGTTGCGTGTTGCAGGCACTGGGAGGAAGGCCCGCCCCGCTACCACGGGCCCACTGAGTACGAGCGGCCCCCACCTTACTACTATCCCGGACCAAAGTGAGCCTAGACACTTTTATCCAGATTTTAAA
Organism: Adoxophyes honmai; assembly: GCA_005406045.1. Lineage (NCBI taxonomy): Eukaryota > Metazoa > Arthropoda > Insecta > Lepidoptera > Tortricidae > Adoxophyes > Adoxophyes honmai. The sequence continues at coordinate 36,069 of BHDV01065580.1, forward strand.
ACTCATGATTAACACAAACAATACTTTTTTTAATCCCATCGAGTCTTTTTTGGACCGTTCTATCCATTTTCCAAGAAACCCTTTCTGAAAACACCCGTTCCTTAGCTGAAATATCCCTTTCTCGAAGCGTCGGCATGCCAAAAGACCCGTTTCTCGAGGCTTCCGTACGCCAAAAGATCTACTTGTTTATAACGGGTAACAAATGATCCTAAACCGCGATTGTGTGCCTTAGGACCAGTTTCTATGCGAACTGGTAAGGAAATAGTTTTGTGAAGGGGTTTTGCAAAATATACATTCGTTCTTGTTATCCATAGGGATTTTGGAATGATAGAAGGAAAATGTGGTGTTAGCAACGATCGTTTTGGGATTAGTTCTTTTCATAAAACTGATGTCCAACCAAACGTATATTTGAGAAACCATTGAGAAACAATCATATAGGGAAAAGGATTGGTTGAGAAAAGGTAGTGAATAGTACTGATGGAAGGGTGTTTTGGGAACGGGTTTTCTGGCATACAGACGGAAAGGTCCGAAACTATCCAGTTTTAAATAACTTCATAATTTTGTCTATAACTATCCAAGCTCTTTAAAAAAATCGACCGCTCCTTCCCGCACGAATACCAACGCGGCTTGCTCGACTTGCTTGCTCGAAAACATCTCTGTCTGGCAGTAGTTGTGTGACAAGGACAGGTGTACAATAAGCGGTCGAGCAGCCGCGCCGCTCGGTGCCATCGCTTCTCGCTTCCCACGGGCCTGGTGGTGGCTAACATGGTGTTGCGACATTTGTTCCTAACAATCTAACTGTCAAACTAACAGCCTTTTAACCCAGGTTTAATTTAATTAACTAAATGCTTCACATTGCAGTGATAGACAGTAAACTTGCCCTCACGGAACTGAACGAAGACCTGCTGAAGTACTGAGGCCCGCAGCGTCGGATGAACTCGAACCGAGCATAGAGTATTTTTCCATTATAGTCCAAGTCATTACGAGATTGTTTTGGATTTTATCACCTTTTTCGTCCAAGATTTTGAGACCTGTGTTTTTTTAATGCATCGTAGCGATCCGTGACCACGGAAAAGGTTATAAAATGTAATTATTAGAACGGCATTCCGTTTAGATCACCCGTTGGGGTTAGATGTACCCCGTAGATTTGAAACGATCTGCGTGTTCTAGGGTAATTTAAATAAACTCGTATTTAATGTAAGTTACTCGTAGTGATAATGTGCTATTATTTATACAGAAAAAGTATTTTTTTGGTATGAATAGTAGCACCATCTGCCAACTAATATGTGATGGTCAGAACTTTAATATTACCTATTGTAATGTAATCGTACGATATCGAGTACCCGCCTGCGCGGCGCGGGCCAGTCCCAGTAACTGCCATATTTTGACTGTCGTAGTTTACGCCGGGCCTCGGCTCGGACGGAGAAGGCTTTAATTTGTTACACGGAGTGTGCGCAACGGAACTAAACCAACAAAACTACTCTGACTCCATTCAAACTTTGCGACAAACCGTCCCTTGAAAAAAATAAAAATAAACAATAATAACCAGCTCAAAAGAATCCGTTGCGCGCGCGCCGTGCGACCGTCGGCTTATATTTCGCCGCACAAATTCGAATTTTGAGTTATTCTCAAATATTAATTAGTTGTAAGTAATTTAATTGGACTCGTAATCGTTGCGTGAACAAAAGACAATACACGTTTCGATGGCACCGCTCGAGTACAGTCGGAACTAGTGTTTGATCGATGCATTTATTATTAAGCTTAGTGTACTCAGCTGTAAGCCAGCGACTCATTTACCCTTTAGTTGTAAGGCCGTCGCGGCGCGCAGGCGCTGTCTGCGCGAGCGCGCCGCGACTCGTGCAATCGTGCTAGTTAGTTTGTATGGAATGAGATGTTTAGTTGAATTTACCGAATTCTTGGCGGATTGTTAGCGCGCGGCGGCTTGCTGGCATTTAAATTTGGCTGATTTTTTCTGACCGATTGGTGACTCCCATCAGTATTTTTTTTTTTGTAAATTTGATTTTAGTTTAAACCTATGCGACGAATGTTTTTGCGGCATAAATTCACTTTTACTTTTCCAAGTAAAGAAATGACATCTAAAACCTGTTTTAAAATTAGTTTAACTTTTATAACATTTCCTATTGAATAGATTGCTGTCCATTGAATAGCCGCTATATTACACACAGCTCTTTCCGTGGAGCGTATCTATAGTACAAATGTATAAAAAAAATGCATATTTCATATTGAGAAACAGACAACAACCAGACGTTGGATTTTATGTAGACGAAGCCAAATACATGGCCTGTCTCAGGATGGCCAAATAAGCCGCCGCGGGCTGTACGGACGGCATGCAAACGTCACTTTTGTGCCTGCCGCGTAGTAATCGCGTCACTGCACGTGCAAAAGTGCGTTTCGGTGCCGCCGTACGCCGCGGTTAGAGATCTATTATATTATTAGTTATGCGGAGCTAGGCGAATCCTGTTTAGTTAATTATTCGGTGATTATCCATTAAGTGATTTTTTATTGTTGACTCGGTACGAGGAACTGCAAATTTTTATTTAGACGTATGAGATGTGTCATATAGTGTCGCTCGGCCCGCGGGCCTGTAATGCCAAATATGTAATAAAATCTTCCTTCGACTCGCTCACTTTTCACTAGAAAATGGGACAAATTTGATTGCGTTATGAATTTATCTGCTCAATTGTTCAGCGTTAATTTAACGTCGGTGCTACGCGCCGGGGCCTTTTGGTTCCACCGTTCTGTATTGTCACAAGTAGTCGTAAGCTAGGACGCGCCGCGTGATCTAAGTTAGTTACAATTTAACTCTACCTTGTAATCGTCAATTTGTCTATGGATATATCAAGCGACGAGCTCGGCGCGGGCTGCGAAAGCTCCCTTTACACACGTTGATTGAACCAAGGGAAGTGCAGAACCGCACCGACTGACTGTACACAGGGATATTTGTCGGTGACGACAGTTGGATCCCTATAGTGTGAGATCGAATTAGAGGTCAAAAATATAAACATACAACTGTCAATATACAAGTGAAATTCCAGATGTAGTCAACCTTTTTGTTACTAATTGATATAAATGTAATAATTGTATTAATTTTTTAACTACTTTTAGTTTATTGATTCATAACAATAAAGCAATGGCAACATGTTTTTTCACATTTTTGATCTCTAATTCGATCTCAGGCTTTACGTCGCGCGACGCAGCGGCTAGCCGGCGCTCAAGTAACGATCTCTGTTTAACTCTACTTGAGTCACGGTTTTGCCGCTATTTAGAGATCCAGCTCAAAGTTTCGATGCATCCACGATTTAGAATCTCCAACAACTCTTGGGCAGAATACAAAGGTTAAAGACTAAGCGTAGACTTGCTGAGAGTGGTAGCAGTGCGATTCGTATTGGTGTGCTCTGTCTTATGAAGTTAAGACATTTTTTTTTTTTAGTTAACGTTGAGGAATATTAGGGCAATATGAAGTATATTTCTCTTAGCATGATTAAATGAGCAGACCCAACGTAGGTATGCACACTGTTGACACTACCGCTGTCTTTGCTATTAATTACCCTTCCCTATTTAATAAAACTTGACATAACCTTGAGAAAATGTTTTTGATCAGGATGCATTAAACTTCGGGCGGTCGCAGCACTGAAGTAGCGGGTAGTTGCTATGTTCCAGTCTCTCTGACCTACATTTCTATCAAAATGGGTGGATAGATAGGTTGGTAGATGGCAGCTGCCCTAGTGTAGCGTGCGCACGCAGCCGCGCGGCGAGTTATAAATACAGTTCATTATCTCCAATACATTGTTTTATTTTACTTCCAATTTTTTTACTGACCCTTGGTTATATGGTTGTTGAAAACCACAATGTTGCTGATGTTTTGGAGGGAATATTTTATTTTAAGTAGGTTAGCACAACAAGGCGCGCGAGATAGACTAGGTATAGCTGTCACTGTCTAACTAGAGACGTCGGAAAGTGACAGGTAATTTATCCCGCGCGGGTTGCTGTGCTAAGCCTACTGGAATTGTTTTACGGTCTCATGTCGCCCAAAGCGTAATAGAACAGAATACGTTTTTGAACAACCTAGATTTTGCAAAAGAGTGCAACGAAATATAGGAACTACATTACAGATATTTACAGCCTATTTATTCGTAAATCGTATAGGATATCTGCCTGGAACAGTAAAATAATATCCCATCAAAAACATTCTGTAAAAAAACTACCCAAGTCT
>BHDV01065581.1:0-12022 GCA_005406045.1 Adoxophyes honmai
TTTTATTGCGCCGCAGACTCGATGGCACAAAAGTCTGTCGTCTGCGCTGCCTCTAAAAATGCCGGGGGCTGTAAATGAGAATGAGCACCTGTGCAATCTGATTGGCCGGCATCTCGTCTTGCTCCGTCGCGAACTGCGGCGGCGGCGGCAGCACCGGCGGCGGTAGGGCGCGCGGGTTGGAGCGGAGCCCGCCCGGGACTGCGCCCGCGCGCCCCGGCATGCGACCGCTACCTAGCCACCTCACCAGACGACCAGCTCGCGCTCAGCACTGACACATCACACTCACTACCACTATCAGACTTGTCGGTTGCGCGGGGTTTGATTGTCAGTCGCTGTGGGAGGATGAGGAATTGGGTTGTGGTCTTTGCTACGAGTAGGAATTGCAAAGCTAAAGCACTACTTGTTTAACGGGTGTCTTCTCCTTTTACTTCTGTTTCAGTAACTTTTGTTTAATTCGCCGATGGTTTGTTAGTACACTCACGAGCAAATGAAAACGCAAAACTTGTAAGAAAACCGACCTAATTCAATTGATCATGAGTGTTAGCATGGGTATTAGTATAGGTATACCTCGGAAGCTAAATTTAACCCACTTCCTGATTTCCGATCAGTCCTAAGTTTTGATGCTTATAAATTTGATGATACCGCTATGTCATGAGAATATGAGGCTGATCTCATGATGGAACTCGAAGCTGACCATAAAAACTGTAATGAAACGACACGATAGGGTTATCAAGTTTGGGGTCATTAGATTGGTCTTAACGAGAACCTTTTTTTTCATCCTAGAAGGCAACATGAGACCAAAGTACAGTGAGCAAATGATGCAGTATTTCATGGCGACAATTTCGACATAAAGCTCTACTGAAATAGTGAACTTTCATAGGTTTTAGGTCAACTTGATTGACCACACGAGCGTGGGGTGATTCATCCACGACGTAATTTCTATTCCATCAGTCACTACAGAATAATAATTTAAGTTGTTCGCTGGCCTCAGAAAAATTAGAATAAAAATACAGCAATAAGGCCGGCCACATACATTCGGAATTTTTCCGTTCGGAATCCCGAATCGGAAAATCGAACGCAGTCAATCCATACAAAATCTATGGACCGCCACACACATTCGCAAGCTTTCCGTTCGGAATTCCGCACGGAATTTTTCCGAATGTGTGTGGCGGTCCATTGATTTTGTATGGATTGACTGCGTTCGGAAAGTCGGATTCGGGATTCCGAACGGAAAAATTCCGAATGTATGTGGCCGGCCTAAGAAAAACAGCTTGAATTATAAAATACCGATATGAAGGCAGAGTTCGCTCATCGACTTTCAATTGTGACCCTAATATTTCAAGATTATGCAAAACGAAAAGGACAATAAAGCCCATTTGTTTCCTTCCGTGTCACCGGCGGAGTAGCCCATGAAAGCCGGTGAACGATAGAACTTAATTTGTCACTGTCGATTGAGCCTCAGACACAACAGAAAAATGCCGCCCGCGGTTAAGTAAATCACTGATTGAAAGGTGATTGATGATGCCAATAAAAAAGAAAAGGAAACCCCAGGAAGCCCTCAAGTTGCCCTGAAAAACAACTTTAAAAATAGACGTCGGCGTCGGAGTGAGGTCGCTGCAAAAAGCGTTGAAAAATGCTAACGTAATTTAAACGCTGGACTTAATAAGGTTACGGTGACGAGATTATAAATCAGGTTCACCGTTCACCCCTGCGGTTGACTGGTGTTTACGTACATAGGTTAAATTACAGGCGGCTTAGCCACCCTTTTCGCATGACTTTCCTAGAATTTAGGTCAGAGCAGAAAGGAGCACACGTGCGTTGTAGGGGAAGGCTAGCCAGCGCGCCAAATGAGGTCGCCCTCGCCCGCTGGCGTCACAGCGCCGCGCCGCGCTGGACAGAAATTACTTTATCTACAAATATGGGAATAAAACACGCAATGAAAAAACACAATAACGCGCCGGCCCGGGAGAATGTCGTGACAAACAGACTTAACGCTGATAGAGTTGCGCTGCCAACGTTTTCGACGTTCTTCGCATTCGATTTTGCTTTCCAATTTATACTTGGATATTTTTTTAAGTTACGAAGTTTATTATGTTTTTGTTACTTTAGTTATAAGTACAACCAAATGTTAACTTCTTTGTTTGTAAAGGCGTATAACCAAAGTTACAAAACAATACAATATACCGAACGAACAGGCCATCCCTATATTTTTCACAGGAAAAGTGGAAAATTCCCAGAGGACGCTTACGAAGTTGAGGGTAAAATACCTACAGTAGTTTGGGCATGTGTGTGTGGAGCTTTCGTAACACTAGAGCACCAGTTTATTTTTAAAAGGCAGACAATGGTCAACTGTTTATTGTTTACCGCGCTAATCAAAACAAGCATGCTTCCAAATCGATCCTTGATTTATTTGTTCAAACTAATAAAGACGGAGAACGTATGTTCCACTTTACTTGTTTATCTAAATATCTACGTTCAATTAATTAACTTAAATACGTTCATTTGTGATGAGAGCGCGTCTCGGAACATCCGGATGATACATAAACACAAATATGAAGAGCATTTCTAAAGAAAGCTCAGACACTGTCGTGAGAATGACGCGTCGCATGATCACGGTACTTTTATACTTATTAATAAGTATACTGTGCCGATGGAGAGCCGTTGTTAAAAGTGAAATGATTCTTGCGTCTCATGTGAAGCACACGTTTCACTTTCTGACTTTAATAAGCAAACTGTGTGCATGTGAATTCAATTTAGCGTCGAAACACCCAAAAATTAAAGTTGCAGATAAAACAGATTTAGGTATTTTACAAGTACATATTTATTTAAATTGCAATTAATTTATGTATGTATCTAATATCTGTGTTTGTCAGAGTGATACTTTGTAACTTAATTTTAAAGTAGTTACCCTTTGAAATTTTACTTGTGTAGGTAATACGGATGGCAATATAATAATTAGCCAAGACCGTCTCCGCATGAGTCCTTTTCTACGATTGGTTCAAATGACTTTAAACTTGGTAAACATTATGTAGGATTGATGACAATCAAGAAAATTCTGTAAAAAAGCTTGCACCTATTCAAAATTGGTTTTGTAAGTGGAGAATTTTATCATTCTGATTCGTAACAATAGAACGAAAAGCGAAATATTGAATGTGAGTTTAATTTAACCCAGTAGCAGTAGTAATTAAGAGGCTATTGCGTGTATCGTATCTTATGGCCCGTTCGTTAAAATACGTAAAACCTTACTTTTGTTTAGACAGGTTTTTACTAAACAGGGTTTTTTTGCCTCAAATAAAAACAAAACCATTGAGGATTTATGTATAGTAACGGATAATATCCTTTCCCAAGTCAAACATTAAATCAATCAGGTATTAACGAAACTTTGCGTTGTTTTTTGAAAAAAAAAAAACATACAGATTGATAATTACAGTAAAAGGGTAATAAGTAAGCTAATAAGGTATTTCGAGCACATTTCAATTCTCAATTTACAACACTCGATAACACGAGGTGGACAATCAAAATCTACAAGGATTTCTTGTCAATTTTGTCGTTTTACCTACCTACTTGAATGTTTTATTTGGAACAGTAATTAGGGACAACACAGTCATTAAGTATAACAACAGTCAATTTAATTAATGAGGCAATTTCATTGAATGTTTCGAGTGTTGTTACAGTACTAGAAAAATAATGTGCCAATTAAGACAATTACAAGAAGAAAAACATCCTTCTGATAATTATAACAATACCAATTTGAACGACGTCCAAATTGTTATTTAATCATAAATATAATCGAGTGTCTGCCATAGCCTTAAACATCAATAAATGAAGAAAGAATCCGCCAAAAAATTCCGAGTTCTGTCGTCAGATTTGCGCATTGGGTCGCGTCGTTGGTTCGGTGATTCTACACTTAAATCACCTTTTCCACACCAAAGAATTAAAAATAACGCTACAACTTGTAACACAACACAAGGTTTCAAGTGGATGTCACGTTTTTGATAAGAGAGAGGTATGGAAGGGGTGTCAGGCTGGGAAGACACGGCTTTGTGAGGGTACGCAGTAGGGCGGGCCTCGGCGCTGGGGCGGGCGATCCGGGCGACGCGACGCCTGCCACGGGACTGCCGCCCGCCGCGCGGCCGCCCTACGCGCCCCGCAACCACCGCCCCTCCGCACCAACAAAACACAGATTACCGAGACACATTTATTAGCCAAAACGCTACTTAAACTTCAACCATTCTACAACAAACAATGTTTAGCCATAAATCGCTATGGTTACAAGGCATTGTAGCGACACAGACGCATTTTCATTGCACGCTTTCAACTACAGTGAAGCTCCATAGATTTATCTTCTGCTGTCGTCACACCTGAGTGATCTGTAGACGAGGTGGGTGCGACTGGCGCCGGGGCGGCCGGCGCGGGGCGCGCGAGCACCAGTCGCCGAAAGTTCGCAAGCGTCGCCGGCAGCCTTCCCGAGTCGGCAGTTTACACCAACTCTTCGATTCCCGCGCTCCAAAAGTAGTCGTCATCCGATCGCCAGGTTTCGGCATGTCATATGAAATCTTAGGGCTCTCCACAGTCTCTGAACCGGGCGCTATACGATATTTAGCACCAGTTATGGCCTTTTTGAGGCCGTTAAATGCTTTCCTGGCAGCGTTTTCCTCTTCCTTTGAATCTATGGCGGTTTCTCGAACTGCAGTGAGGCGGCCCGTTGTCGGTGGTTGGGCTTCGACTATCTCATCGTCTTGTTTGCGTTTCAATAAAAATCTTAGTCTGTCGAGAATGGTAGGCGGCGGTTCGGTATTGGTGGCGACGCTGCAAAATCTGGGTCTATTGTCGTGATCGTGTTCGATGGGTACCGTTGTGGGGACGTAGGGTTGCGATGGGAGCGTGGCTGCGCGCCTCGCGTACGGTTCATCTTGGAGGTAGGCGACATGAAGGGTGCTGATGCTGAGCTGCTGCGGCGGCCAGAGCTCCCTCGTGGGGGGCACGGGCGAGGGCCGCTCCCCGAGCATCCGGCGTGCGAACTCCCCCGGCTGCCAGAGGTAGCTCGCAGTCAAGTTGCCGTGCGTTTGCATGACGATGCCAAGCTTCACTAACGGCCCGCAGCGAGGCTAATCCAATACTACAATGGGCTTCTTGCACTTGACAGTATTCTCGCAGATTGCACGCGTAAAAGGCTTTTTAAATTGGATCAAGGAGACAATATTAAATAAATAAGCCCCTTATTCCAGGTACTAATTCATTTGTTATATAAGTTCCTACCTATCTACACGCATTGCGAGCGACTTCTGTTATAAGTAGGTATCTTCCTGCTACGCAATATGAATATGTAGTGCTTAATACTTTAAGATATAAAATAGTAAAACACAAGAACAACCTTAATCAAATATCTATGCAAAATTCCAGTTGCATACCTACTAGTACCTACTTTAGAAGTAAATGAATGAATTTATTTTTTTATTTGAATAAATTAATGAATAAAGGTGAAGGCGAAGCCTTAATACTACTAACATGTGTGATTTTTTAAATAAAAAAGTTATTATTCATACATAATGTACATAATTATGTAAGATAATCTTACCTTAAGTGGTCTAGTTATTGTAACAGTCTCAATCATTGTTGTTGATGCCATTTTGGTGTCCTGAAACATGAAAAAAAAATTAACTGTCATATTCAACAATAGTTAAGCGTCTTTTACTTTACCCTACTTCAAAAATAGGAGAATGTTCTATGTTTGGCTGCATGTTTTTTTTTATTCTGTTTCTAGATCCAGTTCTATTGTATTTACAAGCTGACATGAAGGAATATACTTTTCACTACAACAATCTCTAACTTATGGTGGACTTCTTAGTTAGTGTTGGATTAGAATAACATCTCTCTATTACTTTACTAGATGTTGGAAGAGGGGAATATGGAAATCAATTTACATAATACTTTAGACCAGCGGTTCTCATACTTTTTTGCTGATGGAACCCTTTTGGAAAGCGAAATACTTGACAGAACCCTACAAAAAAACTACAGTCCATCCGTCCGTCCGTACGCTGTGCCAAAACGTTTGACTAGAGAGTGGTGTTTTTTTTTTCTAAATACTTGCGGAACCCTTCCAGAGGTGTCGCGGAACCCCAGGGTTCCGCGGAACACACTTTGAGTATGGCTGCTTTAGACAACAGGCTAGAAACCTTTCACTATTATACATTTTTTTATGTTTTTAAATCTAAAACTATGCTACAAGTGGCAACAAAACATGAAGTAGGTAGTCATGGGTTTTGTGTATTTGGGACCATAAGCCTGAGTGTATATTGTAACCTAGGGAATGTCCCCATGGCAACCTATGACAAATATTGTTGATTCACCCATCACTGTTATAGACCATTTGTAAGGTAAAAGTACCAATGCTTGACGCCTCAATGCCCAGTAGATGACACCAATCTGTCACCTGTCTTACTATGACATAAGGTTGCAAGTGCCAAATATTGGGTCAGTATCGAGCACAGGAATACCTTACTTAATAAAAATATACTATGCACATGCAACAATGAAAACATTGATTTTGTAAGATGTTGGACAAAACATTGTACACATACTTGTTATTGCCTTAAAACGAAAATTATTGAATGAATTGTCTTCTTTTTTTCCTAGAAAGGGGTTTTGAACCATTTACACTAGCCAGGGATGGTAGGAAATAATATGGGTGAGTGAAACATTTCCTAACTTAGATAAACTAACTACTAAACAATTTCTTAAATATATTAATTTACCAAACAGAGAATGCTTATGGCATGCTTGGTCTGTTTTTATCCTTTAACATGACTTTTATCTTTTTGGGACATTGACCTTAGATTTTGAAATACTGCTATGGACAATGAAATAAGGATGGTTGGCATTTAAAGATATTACATACATACAATCTTAACGATTATTTTAAAATTTTAAAAGAAAAAATGGGTTGTAATACACAAAAGATTCAATAAAATTGACAAATTAAACCAAGTCCAAAACTTTGTACTATGTTTATAATTCACCCAAATAAAATATCCCCTCTGTAAGAAGTACCTAAGGCTTTGTTTGCTTTAGACAACACACTAGCAACCTGTCACTATTACATGTAAAAACATGCTAAAAGCTGCTATGAAAATTGAAATAGTCATTGTCTTGTCTATGTAACAATTAATGTGCTTTGTATACCCCATTTGAGAAAATAGGTGTGATGTTTGTGTATGAATTTATGTAATAAAATTTCCATCAGAGTATCTTAAATATATTTTAAGCAACTGTGGAAGCTATTGAAAATTTAAATAAAAAAAATATAACAAGAACTAAATATTATTATGTCAGATTACAACACTAGCAATGCGACCATGACCTTGACCATGATAGTCATCAACCAAATTAACATAATGTCAATGACGAGTGATTATTTCTTCAAATATGTAAACAAAGAAATATCAGCAAGTTATGTATTACATACATGTCCAGCATGTCCTATTGTCTAACACTGTGCCTGACCACTAGCAATATATTATAGTCACTACCTACTGCTGCCTGTGATTGTAAACTGCAGTAACTACCCTGACTTCTACAATCAAGTACATAAATGAATCACACAGCCTTCATACTGACACAGACAACAAGAATGTACAATACGAGTATGGGACCCTAATTGAACTTAGAAAAATCTAACGGAAAACAATCTATAATTATGTGCTGCATGACAAAAATATAGGTCGGTTACTGTGAAATATAATACGAACGTGCATTAGTAAAGTAATTAGATCGTCATGCCCGACGCAACAAAAATGTAAATGATACTCACATGAATTTAATATTTGGACACCGCCAATACTACCAACAAATTCAAACCACGAGTTTTTATTACAAAGAAATCAGAATCAAAATAAAAGTCTTCTCACAATCACAAAACAATTTACAACAAGACGCTGTGCAGCATCCATCCAATCCAAATATCACTTCACTCACTGTCAATTAAATTTACCACAGGCTAGACAAATTATTGAAGGAATGGACCATGAATGGACGCAGTTGCAAAACAATAAAGTTTTGTCAAGGAAGTTCCAGTTCCATACCGCCGTAGTAGGCATGTAGGCATTTAATAAATGTGGCAAGATTTGAATATGGATGGGAAAAGCTATGCGCGAACTTACCCCCACTACTTAAAATCTTGCTAAATATATTTCAGGGACTGAATAAAAAATAGGCTCTTTAAACTTTAAGCACCCCATTCACAATAGCTCCGGGATGTGGGCCAGACCCACATCCAACCGGAGCGACGCCGGGAGTTTTAGGACAACTGGATTTGCCCATTGACTGGCGTCGCTCCGGCTCTTCAGTTCTCAACAGTATTGCCAACGCAATGCTTTAATTATGCCTAAAATATGTTAACTGTCGTAAAATAATGCTAGAAAATATGCAAACATTTATTAATGTCAAATTAAACAGAACGTCATTTAATTTTATAATACTTAATGCAATAAATTTATAAGAGGAGTCAAAGAATGCAATTGGTGTAGGAAAGCACCGAGGGCGTTTTTTGACTTACTTATACAACAATCGTCATTTAAAGTAAGTTCATGGTTAAATATTTACCTAATGATTTTATGCCAAAAAATATGCTAGATGCAAAACAACAAATAAATATGCCAAATTTAGCATAATTTGCTAAATTGGCAACACTGACGAACGAACTGATGGCTTGGACGTGGGATCCGGCATTCACGGTGAGTTTGGCGCGACTCGCCGAAAATATCGTGCGCGGACGTGGGTTTCATCATTGACGATCAAATTGGACCACGGTTTCGAGTTTTAGGAAAAACCCACGTCTCGGAGCTATAATGAATGGCGGGCATTCGCTTAGCTGAGACGGCTGTAAAAATCCAGAATAACACGATGGTTTTATTTATGTTTGTAACAACATCATACAAAATATTAAAATAGCAATATTCAATTAATAATGAAAAATATTATTGATTAGAGCTATGAAAATGAAAATGACACATACATGTATAGACAAATTCCTTTGCCTATGCCTCGATGAAATTAAATTAAAAAGCAGTAATGTTTTTTCTTGGACCAAGTAAATAAGGACTTAGTACTGGCCACTAAAGGCCGTTCCAAGACCAGTACCATTAGCAGAGATGCGCGTGTCCTTTTCTAATTGGGTGACAATGAGATTTTTGTAATATGGGACATTCAATGTCGTAATCTTACATACATCACGCTTAAATTCCCAGATAGGTTGGTTAGAGTATTTTTATGCACATTTAAAAGTTAAATTTGATCATCTACAAGCGTATAAATCTTATTTACTTCAATCATATATACGATTTTATTTTAGTGACGTTAACGAAATTGACACATTGAAAAGGTTTGGCATTTAATTAAAGTAATCTAGTCTGTAGTAGTTTTACTTAAGTATTTGACTACTCAAGAATTAAGCTTACAGCAGTGGTTTATAATACCGATTCCAAAGAAATGAATTACAAATGTAATCACAGGAGACTATTACAGTAATTTTGATAACCTAGGTAATGAATTATTGAGGAATCACAATTACTCGAATGTAACCGTGTAATTAATTTCAATAGTAATTGATTACGCCTAATACTGTCCCATAATGCAAAAATTCATGGTCAATGTAAGAATTATGGCGACTTAAGGGGTTACCATTACAAAAAAGTAGACTTGATAGTGAATATGTTGTCTATTAAATTAAGTGTATATTAAAATCAAATAAATTAATGTGATTCTAATTCTTTGACACAAAACCGTTAAAATAAAATTATTGTATGAATTTTTCAGGTAAGTTTCTTGAGCGATGTTTTCGGTTGGAGTGTTGAGTCAGTTGAGGTTGAGTGGATTGACAAGCTTATAATTTAGTTTAGTTGCTGCAACTGGCGTCTCGCTGTATTTGGTGTAGCTGTTGTTGGCGCGAAATTTATTTACATCAAATTTCACCTCAACGGCGTCGTTATCGATGAGATGGCAGGCATTAAGTCGTTAGCTGTTAGAGGTATCCGTAGTTTTGGACCAGATGAAAATGATGAACAACGAGTATCTTTTGAAAAACCACTGACACTTATACTAGGACAAAATGGATGTGGAAAAACAACGATCATCGAGTCCATTCGCTATGCGATTACGGGGCAAATGCCACCGGGAAGTCGCAACGAGTGCTTTGTCCACGACACTAAAGTTAACAGAACAACAGAAGTTCTGGGACAGGTGAAACTTAAGGTGAGGTTAGCTTAATTTTACTCACCGGCCTTAACGCCCACTGACTGAAGTTAAAACTGCAGGTGTGCAGGTTACACCAAATTCAACAAAACATGAGCTTAAGTCTCATTTTACAGTACAATTAGGGCTCATGCTAGAACATAGTTTTTTAATACAATACTATAGACAGCCGGGGTCGCCGTCATCGGAACGATGAGGAGGACTATTACAGTACAATTTAGTTATAATTGGTAATATGCTCTGAATTGCAGATAGTAAATGCTAATGACAAACAGTTAGAAGTATCCAGATCAATGAGAGTGACCTGTATGGCAAAGAAGAAACCAGTGTTCAAAACATTAGACTCATTCTTATCAGTAATTGATGAAAACGGGAGAGTGAAGGATATCTCATCAAGATGCGCTGATTTAGATTCTGTAATGCATCAGGAACTTGGTAAGTGTTACTTTAAATTTCATGAATTCAGTGGGGTATATTGCTGGATTCTAGTAATTTACAATTGAAATGATGTTTTTATTTTTCAAATAATAATTAATGTCCTTGCATAGATATTGTGTCTGCATATTTTGTTTCCCATAATGTCTTTTGGAATTGTGGTTTGTGTTTCAATTTATAAAAATAATTAGGGTAAGACAGCCGGTACAGCCCCCAGTGTCTATCCTGGCAAGGTTTTAAGTAGTGAAAGTAAGTTTGCGCACAGCTTTTTCCATTGTAAAGTGATGTGCGAATTTTACCCCAGATACTAAACTACACTACACACTAAAACCTAGTGTTAATATGAAAAAAGTATAACATTTGCAAAATAACAACCTTTTATCTACATTTTTATTTTATGCTAATTAAACTTATTATGTTTTTATTGTTAGGTGTTTCAAAAGCTATCCTTAACTCGGTGATATTCTGCCACCAAGAAGATGCAAGCTGGCCCCTGGATGAAGGGAAAAAGGTCAAAGAAAGATTCGATGAAATATTCGATGCGGATAAATACAGTGCATGCTTTGATCGCTTGAAGAAAAACCGTAAAGAAATTGCAACAACTATGAAGCTGCTTGGTAAGACTATAAAAGAGAACCTAATTCAATTTCTCTTAATTATAATAGTCACATTCAAATAACATTCAACATTGTACATACTTTCCTAAAACATATATGTACAATCCAGTCTTATTAATTTAGGATAGTATGAACAACAAATATGAATCTGTTCAATTTTTGGGACCTATGAATGTTTTTGTTATTTATAGAGCAAGAGGTTCAATACCTCTCTGAACAAAAAGAAGAATTGGACAAGAAGAAACTGAATGTCATCAATGATGAGACCCGCATATCTGAAGCAGAATTAAAAGTGTCTGAAATAACGCAACAGCTGAATCCTATCACTGAAAAACTGAAAGCCATTGAGACCTTACAGAAGAATTTAGTTGCATTTGAATCAGCAAGAGAAAAAATCAAAGCAAGGTATGTACAGTTTATAACATGTTTTTTAGTATCAATCTTTGAGGCTTTCTTAGAGAAAAGATTTGTATTTTTCTGTTTGTAATGAATAAATACAAAAATTGTTTTATTATTATAATACTGTATTATCTCTTATAGAACAATCGACGAGTAATGATCCCTGGGACACTGACAATAATAATCACGATACAACCTTGTAGCGGCGTCACCGTTACATTGAAATCGAACCGTAGGCTTTTAAAAATTACGTTTATTTATTTTAGGTAGATTTATTTCATTACAATGATATTTCGATGGAATTATAACAATTCTTAACATTT
>BHDV01065581.1:14044-26205 GCA_005406045.1 Adoxophyes honmai
ATTACATTTAGCGTCAACAATTTAAATTTTTCCCTAAATTTTAAGTGTTCCCAAATTGGCACAGTGACCAAGAATGGGTTAATAAAGTTTTTTTTTTATTACATTTAGAAGTTAAAAAAATAAATAATTAAGGTGCAATATTCACATTGCTGCTGCTTGTAAAGTAATAACTTTAAGCAATCACATAAATAATATGTTATAGTCAAAATGTTATTATTATGTCACAGATTAGAACATAACCAAACCCAAGAAATTGAGTTGAAGAAAGCAATCAACAACCTATTTCAAGGATCCATTACAGAACTACAGGAGAGCATAAGTATGTATTTACCATAAATATTTTAAATTTAGGATTACATATAAAATTGGTGCATAAAGGAAAGGAATGTCAGGAAGTTATCTGCTTTAGTGCAAAGAGCTCTGAAGATCATTAGTAATAATGTTAAGTCTAATTCTTAGTTATTTATTTCAGAAAACTATGGAGCTACAGCTGAAGCGAAACAAAAAGAACTTGACGCGTCTTACAAGAAAAATACTTCATTCAATAAAGAAGAAGAAACAATTGCTAATCAGAAGCAAGACAATGAGGGAAAGTTTAACAAACTAATGCTGCTGGAGAGCCAGAACCAGGACCGCATAGACAAGAAGAATAACATGGTTGTGGAGACTGCTAAATTAGCTGGTGAGAAAAATTTATTCCATTCAATGAAAATAAATATTTATATGTCTTAATTTACAAGTAAGCTGTGTGACGTAGTGCTGTATTCAGGAAAACTTTTTGGCTAGGTTAGGATTGTGTTAAATAAACTGGTGCATTCAGAACATGAATGGTCAAGTGAAAGATTAAAGGCCTGTTGACCCGCTGCTATCTATCTCTATCGCACGCGTGCAGTAATATTGCGTTTACTGTCACGGTCAAATTTCGCTGTGCTCCGCGACCAGCCTTTAGTATTAATTAACATTGTTATAATTTTTTTTTCGCCACTGAATTTTGGCATAATAAAATACCAAACAGTAAGCTCAGTTATAAAGTAATTTTAGAAATGTAAAATACGTTTTCAGAAATTGAAGTCTCACAGGTAGAGACGAAGGAGGAGGCAAACGCAGTCATAAACTCTATAATGGAAAAAATTAAATCACTACAGAAAGATTTGGAATCTCTGAAATCAACGGCTGATGCTGAGGAGAATAAACTACAATCACTAGTTAATGCCAGTATTGAGGCACTTGTAAGTATTGTTTGTGTTTTAATTTAAATAAAATCCGTAACTATCTCCCACTGGCGTATGCAACTAACCAAATCACTTGATGGGATTTGTAGGTTTCCATCCAGTGCTATTTGGTGATTTATAATATGAGCTACAAGCCTTTTTCCCTGCTGTATGAAGGAAAAGACAGTCACACATTTTTATTTTTAACCGACTTCAAAAAGGAGGAGGTTCTCAATTCGACCTAATTTTTTTTTTTTTTTTTTTTTTTTTTTTTTTTTATTTTTTTTTTGTGTGTATGTTACTCGATAACTCGAAAACCCGTGGACCGATTTTCAAAATTTTTTTTTTAATCGAAAGGGTATAACTCGAAATTGGTCCCATTTGCACGACACCAGGATCTGATGGTGGAATCTTGGAGAAATCGAGGGAACTCTTCAAATTTTATATGGAGATGTACGGCGTTTTCGGTAATTTGTTGATGAAGTCAAGATTTTACATTCAGTAAACAGAATACTTTCAAAATATTGCTAACTAGTTGTGCCCGCGACTCCGTCCGCGTGGAATAGTGACAAATTTCCCCCGTTTTTCCTACATTTTCCACTGTTTCTTCGGTCCTTTTGGTCGCAGCGTGATGTTATATAGCTTAAAGCCTTCCTTGATAAATGGTCTATCCAACACAAAAAATATTTTTCAATTCGCACCAGTAGTTTCTGAGATTAGCGCGTTCAAACAAACAAACAAACTCTTCAGCTTTATTATATTAGTATAGAATTGAAGTCGGTTTTTTTTTGTTTAAAATTATACTTGTTTCATTTTTAAATTGTGTGTGAGCCTCAACACGATAATCATATATGTTTTTGATTATTTTTAGTCTCGCCATGAACAAAAAATATCCAACAAAGAATCGGACATCAAGACTGTAAAGAATGACATTGCTAAAATGGAGAAAGAAATTAAAACTGCAAATGAATCTAAGTTGAGACTGCAAGAATTGGAACAGAATGTCAAAAATGCTGAGGAGTAAGTAAGTTCACTAATTGTAAAAAAAATACGAATTATAACAAATTATTCCCAATATTGTATTGATCTTAAAAATACGGATAACTCACGTTTTAAATCGAGTTTAGCTCGACATGTTGCTAATATTGCATTAGTATTGCACATAAAACAAGAATACAGAATAACAGCGTTACGTAAAAAGGCGAACTTATCCCCGAGGGGATCTCTGCCAGTTAACCTTCAATTGTAACTTCTGTAATTCGAAATTTTGTCAAATTTGAATATTATAATGCTGTTTATATTACAGTGAATATGAAGATACTTTGAAAGAATTAAATACTGAAGAATGTCAAAAGGAAATTAATGACGATGAAAAAGTTATTGATCAACACGAACAAGAACTGGAACAGCTGAATGATAAGGTAAGTCGTAAGTCTCTACAATGTCGTCTGTTCAATTATATGTAGCATTATTTTGCACTGGAACCTTTTTCTTTCAGTAATCGTGTTTGTAAATCTCCTTGTGGTCAAAACATGTTTCGTCTTTGAACGAAAACAGTTTGTATAACAAATTCAATTCAGGCACCTCGAAAGCCCCGCCCCGCGGAGCTCCTTTTCTGTTGACATTTCGCTCCTTGGGTGTCTAGAGTTATCTAACAAACAGTCAGCATCAAATATATGTTTAAACTTTAGTACATTGTTAAAATTCGCACGGTGATCAAGGTGACAAAATACTGAAGTGTAAACATATTTGACGCTGATTATAAATATTACACTAGTAGTAAAAGCGCCTGGAGTTGAGGAATTAAACATTTATTTTTGACCGCAACTAGACGCAAAATGCTAAGTAACGTAATTTAAATATACAGCCAAAGATGATCAAGTACAAGTGACAACAGTTGTCTTTGTCTCAAGGAGTGTACCAACAAAATAGGACTGTTGACCAAGCTCCAAACAATACGATATAAACTAATCATCAAGCTCTTATTCCTAATGAGTGAATTTAGTATTTACGGTGGTATTTATTGAACTTTTCACAAAAAAATTTGAACCTAACTAAGTCACCCAAACTCGATAAGCCTAAAATAATACAAACATGCTTTTAAAAAAAATGGTTTCATATTCGTATTTCAGGTTACTAAGCTACAAAAGCAAAGTGCGAAGTTAAAAGAACGGGACATGGTCGAAGAATCATTGAAACAGAAAGACAAACAGCTGATGGTGTTAAAGAATAAACACCGGTCCGCCATTACAGAGATCCTTGGCCGCATGCCTGAGAAGGATTTCGCTAAGTCGGTTAATAAGTACGAATGCGAAGTGTTGGGGGAGGTTGAGACAATGAAGCAGAAATTGAAAGATAATCATTTAGAGGTAAGTTTACTGGCCTATAAAATTGTGAGAACGAAACTAGCACAGACAAATGGAAATGTTCCATTCGAAAATAGTGTTCCTAGAAACCTATCTCTCCTCCCACATAGATTAAAAATTGTCAGACTCACTCATAGAAAAACAAAACGAATACACTCGCGTCTTTATATCGAGATTAGCTCGACATATTTCGAACCAATTCGTAACCCATCATCGAGGGCAATAAGCCACGACGGCTGTGGTTAGACGCACTTCCATTTGTTGTCGGTTTTTGCGGCCGACTCAAAGGGCTTGAATGGGCTGGTCGCGAAGTTGAACGAGTACTAACTTTTCCGAGGATCTTCACAAGTAGTGTAGAGGTGGCATAAGATAATTTTAATTTGTGATTATTGATGTAGATAACAAGTCAAGAAGCAGAGAGGAAGCATGTTCGCGAAATGCTGAACGAGCGACGCAGCGAACTGACCAAATCCGAAGACCAGATGTACAAGGCTTGTGGCACCCAAACGTACGAGGCCACGCTTGCCAAGATCAATGCCACCGTCGAAAAACTACAGGTTTGTTTAGCTTTTTTAGCGCCGAATCAATTGATGCTATCCTACTCTGTTTGTTTATATTATAGGACAAAGATCATTGTCGAATTTTTGCTTTTCAGGAAGAGCAAAATATAGCACAGTCGACAATATTCATCAATGCCAAATATAAAAGGCAGCTAAAGGATAACAACTGCTGCCCGCTTTGCAATCGTGGTTTTGATTCAGAGTCTGATGTGAGTATAATTTTAATTTTATTTCTACTCTAGTAATTTCAGTTTCAAGGCTCGTAATGTTTTTTTTCCACCATTTTAGAAACTACGTTAGAAACAACTTTGTATTTTAATTCGAATCATGTTTAAAAAAAAAACTTAATCATCTATGTGTTTCTATTTTTCTGGCATTCTTTGCTTTAATTATTCTATTTTGCTTATATATTTTTTTTATCTTTCAGCTTACAGATTTGGATGATCAACTAACTACTCAGGTTATGAATATTCCAGCTAGACTGGAGAAGGTAACCGAAGAATTACAGAGAGCATCTGCGAAGAAGGATGAACTTCTTAGCATGAAGTCATTGAATGAAAAAATACAAACACTGAAAGAAAAAGACATACCACAGTTGGAGAGCAGATTGAGCGACGTCGACAAGGTGAGTTATCAATACTAAAAAAGAAGATACTATAAAGAGGGAGCTTTCATAATAGCATTTTAACAAAGCTAAGCAAACTAAGCAAGCTGTTATGGTAATAAGCTGTACGTGTGTAATAACGTCTTTACTGTATCACCACTGTCAGTGACATTAAAAGTTGAGTTTGAGATTAATTGTACCTTTTTATTTTCAGAAAATATCCTCATTAACAGAGGCTGGGGATGAGTTGTCCATGTCTCTAGTGGAGCCAGAACAGAAGCTGCAAACTGCGAAGCAGATCGCTGGCCACATGCCTTTGATGGACCAGATGATACAAGAAATCAATAACATCACCAAAAACGTAAATTTTACATATTTACTTACAGTAGTACCTTGCCTATGTCTGGTACTCATAATTCGACTGTACTTCGTTACTACAACTACTTACACCGGACTAGGTTAATACAAACCCAGGGTCGAAATTACGTATGACATTCAATCATGACGAACTTCATTAAAAATCCAATCCAAACCTCGGGTCAGTGCAAGTCGACCTACATACATTTTTGGATACAATTTGGGAACAGTATTCTGTTTATTCTTGTGGCATGGTATAGTGGTCGGCTGTAGTGTGGGCTACGCCACACTCACACTCTCCCACTATGTACCTATATATAGGACCCACCCATGTAATGAGGAGTAATGTGGGAGCGTAGTGATTGAACAAGTGTTGCTTTATGACTCTCTCTAATATAATAACGTGGGTCCTATATATAGGTACATAGTGGGAGAGTGTGAGTGTGGCTTAGCCCACACTACACGGCAATAAACTTGGCAAGATTGTAATTGGTGGAAGTAAGTTGAAGAAGAAGAAGAAGTTCGCACTTCGTTTTTTCCAGGTTAAAGCGATGAAGCGCGAACTTACTCTAGGTAAAATATTGTCTAGTTTATTGCCGACCACTATAGTGAATTGTGGCCGACGTAACTTTTTTTTCTAATTTATTTGCCCATTAATATGGCCCATGGTTGGGTGAAGCCCTCCCTCTACGCTTTCGCCATTGGAGAAATTGACGACAATGTCAGTTGTGTTACACAACGTGTATATGAGGAAACTATCGCCCATGGTTAATGATACATAAGGTTCACATTACATCTGAAGGATTTTCCAATTATTTTATTTTGCTTGCAGCTAGAAGCGATCAAATCTCAATGCTCCGGGTTCGAGTCCGACCTTACGTTAGATGAAGCCACAGCTAAGCAGACGGATTTACGACAGAAGATCAGCACTTTACGCACGCGCGTGAAGGCTGCACATAATAAATTTAATGCACACACTAAGAAACTGCAAGCGAAGGCCGAAGCCAAAAACAAACTGAAGGAGGAATATCTCAATGTTCAGAAGAAGGTATCTCTTCTATTTCATTCATCTTTTACATGATACCAGAAAGTGCTTATTACCTTTACATTACATTAGTAACTTAAATCATTGACATTGCATTATGTCTTAAACAAGACTACATACAATACAATTCTATCCACTTCAGGACCAGTTATGATATGTATTGTCAAAACCTTACTAAATTTCAGGTGCAAGAGTTACATAACTTGCAAGAGTCAATAAAGCAATTCGAATCAAACAAAGAGAAGTTTATGTTGGAGCTTAAAGAGCTCCAACAAGCCACTGGGGGTCTCACAGCCGAATTGAAAGAAAGAGAAAACGCTAAGACTGATACTGTTAAGAAGAATAGGTATGTTCCGCATTGTATTCTAAATTTCAAGCGTAAAGATAGTTTATTCCAAAAGTATCCTCAACAGTCGTATTACTAAAGCGCTCATGTGACGCTTAGGAACTCGCGGTATCTATTTTGATGCAAGTCTGTAAGTGTACTATATTTTTTGGTGTTATAATGGTGACCTTTTCTAATCCAATCTTGGATATAGGCATCTTCTCTTTATTTTACCCGTCTCATCCATATAAAGAAGAATTAATTTGTAAATATTGTACTTTCAGAAACGCTATTGACACAAAGAGAAATTACATTACGAAAATAATTAACGCTTTTGACCAAGTCAAAGCAATCGTCGTTGAGATTAAAAACCATGAAGATAAGAATGTTCCACAACAAATGGAGAAAATTCAATTGGCTAATGATCGGTTGATGGAACAGCAGAAGCAGATTATGATCGATAGGAATACCCTCACGAAAAGGATCGACTCACTGAAGGATGAGCTTGCCAAACAAGCGGTAACTGACAGAGATTATTCTATTTTTTAACAAGCTTTTGTTTAACTTGTAATTTTTGTATAATGTAGTGTTTCAGAGTTACACCTTGCGAGTCGAATTTTCCTTGCTTATGATATGGATATGTAAAGTGAACAATAATACTAGTAATATTTACAATTCTAAGTATTAAGCATGTTGAAATTTTATATTGATTTGAGCTCTTATTATCATCAACTTAATGTAATTCCATTTCAGATTTACAAAAGGGATTTGGATGATAATTTGAAATTAAGAAAGGCACAAGATGAGATTGCAAAATGTGAGAAAGAATTAAGCGAAATCAACGAAAAAATGAGTGGTGTTAATATGAATATGATATCAGAAAAGGTGCCTTTGATCAATAAACACACACAATTGTTGAGAGAGAAAGCTACGACAGAAGGAGAACTAAATGAAATAAAGGTAAGCACTAAACTAGTGAAACTAGTTATACGTTTTGTGACAGCATGTTTCAACTAGTTTTGATTTGTAATTATTTTTGTACAGAAAAGACTCCAATTCAACCGTCAAGAGCTGAAAAAAGCGCAGAATAAGGATGTGGAAAAGAAGTATAGAGAAAAGTTCTATGAACTCAAAGTGACGCAAATGCTAGACAAGGACATCAAGGAATATTCCGTCGCGCTAGAAAAGTGTCTCATGGAGTTCCATAGGGAGAAAATGGAGAACATTAATCTCATTATCAGGTAATATTTGGAAAAAAATCCTAATTAATAGAAGACTTGAACAAGTTTTGATAACATGACACTACTCGTGCCATACATGGCATATAGAAAAGATCCAAATATCCGGTGTTGGTTTGAGCTATAGAAAAGTAATTGATGATTCAACATTCAAATAATTCTATTCAAGTAATTCTTTTTGTCGGGGTCAGTAACGAAGTTTCCTCTCTGTATCTCAAAAAGTTGGCTGTAAGAGATCGTTTAAGAGATCAGTCCGCCTTTGTACTTTGGTATTTTGCTTGCATTTTTTTTGTTCAATAAATTCCGAAGTAAGAAAAAAACTTATGTGAATATAAACCATCCCTTTCAGAGAAATGTGGAGGAAAATTTACAGAGGGAATGATATTGAATACATAGAGATCAAGACTGAAGGAACCATGACCGCTGATATGGAGCGGCGAAAATATGATTACAGGTAAAATGGCTATTTAGAAGTGAATTCCGTACAACCAACGTTTTCAAAGGTTAACTGGTGATCTGATATAAAATTACTATTGAGTTAATGAGTTATTGCGTCTGTTATACATATATATTATTAACAAGATTAGGCTACGAATTTTAGCATGATTTCGCTGACTGGTATCGGGTTCAGAATAATACCTCTCCGTTCCTTCTATGGATGTCGTAAGAGGCGACTAAGGAAAATAGGTAAACGCATATTTTGGGCGATACATTACCAACTTGAAACTATTTTACCTTTTAATTTAATTTTAAAGTGATTTCTAGTGTAGTGTATTACTTACTTTTAAACGTATACATATAACTGTAATGTTACTTGTCTTATTTTGTTCTTATGATTGTGATTATTTTACCTCTTATCTAACTTGGCACCTAATTAAAAATTAAAGAGTCAATAACTCCGTGTATTCGCTTTTTTAATTTTTAATTTATGTTGGCTGATTTTTTTTTATCGTTGTTGTGATGTCTTTATTTTTGTTTTTTTAGGGTTGTACAAAATAAAAATGGTGCAGAGATTGACATGAGAGGGCGATGCAGCGCCGGCCAGAAAGTTTTAGCTTGTCTTATAATAAGACTGGCTCTTGCAGAAACATTTAGCTCTAGGTAAGTTTTTTGTACCCTTCTCATAATTCTGTTACAGCCCCGAAATCTAACTTGACAAGATTTTAAGTAGTAGGGGGAGTTCGCATATTGCTTTTTCCATGAAAAAGCGATGCGTAAAGTTACAATTTGTAGCGTAGTTCAGTACTCAGTAATGTAGAATAACCATTTCAATGTCCATTACCATTATCAAAATTAGTATACAAATAGGGCTCAAACATACCAGTTTTACCTGATGTACAATAATATTGTTTTTCAGATTTGGTATATTAGCTCTAGACGAGCCCACAACTAATTTGGATCAAGAAAATGTTAGGAGCCTCTGCACAGCTCTTGGTGAAATAGTACAAGAGCGAATGTCGCAAAATAACTTCATGTTTATTATAATTACACATGACAAAGAGTTTATTGAGTCTCTAGCTAACGTCGATAAAGTCTCTCATTATTATGAGGTATCGAGAAACGAGGAAGGCAAGTCCAGAGTAAAGAAGATAAGGTTCACTCCCTTCAAATCTTAGAGCTTGAGTCTTGTTAACAAACATTCCTTCATTGTTTATCCATTTAAAATAGTTGTTAAGTAATTGTTAAAGGCAGTGCCTTACAAGCATTTATTACTATATTACGTAAGCGTATTCTATAGAATAATGTTAGTTTTCCATTAAAAAACTTTTCTATTTATACATGTTATTTTATTTCCATAAATATTTTGTACACATAATTTATTTCATTTTAGTTAGTAACTATTCCAGTAATGCTGCTCAGAGGTTCGCATATAACTATTTGGTCAATGTGCAACATCTTGCTCTCTTGTAAAACGGTCAGTGTAACACCTAGCAGTTCAGAAATCTGAGTCGATGGGAAAGACAATGACAGACACTTTGAAATATAGGGAACAAAATCCTCCATGAAACAAACGCAGAGTGAAACAAAATTTTGTCTCTCAACATCTGTAAAAGCTTGCTGCTCTCTCTGATAGAATGCCATTAGCACTTGAACAGCTTTATTGTAAGACTTCCTGTAACCATTGTAGACCTCCTTGACAATGTTCAAAGGCGCAGTCACTCTCAGCATATTGAGAACTATCAACATCCCATTACAATACTCAGCTAAGGGATAATAGTCTAATAAACTCTCAGGGGGACCCGATGCAGGATTCTCATTGATGGGCCGCGGCACGTTTCTTATTGTAGGGACTTTATATGACCTTATTTGGTTCTCAAAGTGGTTATCAGCCTTTTCAAGACCTTTGTGGAATTGGGACAGGAGATTGTTGCGGAACAGTGGAGTCAGGGTGCATCTCATGTCGGCGCCAACTCTTCCAAAAGACAGGCACAGGTACATACACTGGTTGAATAAGGATTCGAAGTTGGACTCATCCTCGGTCTGGAGGTCTTGGTTTAATATGTGTGATAGGATTTCAACCTGAAAAAAATAGAACATATGTGTTATATTTGTTTTGATTGCTGCAATTACTATGCCCTAGCTAGGGTGACTCATTATTACCTTTTGTTTTAGCCAGCAAGAAAGGGCACTTGTTCCATTCAATTCATCTTCTCTAGCTCTAGATTCATGGGCGTCGGGAAGAAATATCGACTTGTGCTGCGTGAGGACATTGAAAAGGTGGATCCTGTGCAACTCTACTATTCTTCTTAGCAGTCTTTCGCTTGCTAAAAATAAAAGATAAGTTAATCCAAATTTTCGGCAGGTTAGTTTAGGCCAGCTATTCCCTGGTCCACCCTTTGGGGCCATGGTGGTTATGGTAAAAATTGGTAGACATGTAGTGGCCTCATGAGCACGTGCGTCGCACTGTGCGAGCGTGAGGGCAATATTACTGCACGCGTGCGACAGAGATAGATAGCAGCAGGTCAACGCTCAAATTCCTCTGCTCCCCCACCGGGCTTTAGTAGGCAAGACCGCAAACAGCTCATTATAAAACTGCGCGCAGATTTTGGGCCCAGGTGACATCCGTCGCTAAGGTATGGTAGAAGTGAGCAAATGACTCGTAAAATCACTCACATTCAGTATTTTTGGCATCTTCCAGTGCTTTTTCAAACCATGCGTTTCTTGCTTTTAAAAAATGCAAGTGCAAACCATCAGAAGTAATGGACTTGCTTCCTGCATATGGAATGTTCTGTTCATCTTCTGTCGATCTGTAGACCGTATTGGCACGCCGGAGGTACCCTAGAATCTATGAAAAAATTAAGTTAACCTCAAAACTTCAAGTAAAAATTTGTTAACTATTTTTGATTTCTTCTTTAAAGTATACCTGCAAACATTGAGGCAAAGGTAAATCATATCGGAGCTGATTGAAGAGATGGTAAAGGGTTTCAAACCATAGTGTCATTATCTCTGATGTTGTATTCTGTAAATAAAATAAAAAATTATATTTTAATTTTGTTAAGTACTTATCAAGATTATTCATTGTTGTGAAAATTTCAGAAATTCAGAACTCTACATACTTGCACTAACGGTATCTCTGAGTACCTCTTGGACAAGTTGCGAATAAAGGTAAAAATGTCCAATGCACTCTCATAGTCCTCGGATGATAAAGCCTCCCGCATTAACGCTGGCAACTCTAGAAGTTCAAGCAGCTTCTCACTTTGGTTACGGATAGAACTATACCGGCTGTAACAATAATTAATGCATTAGGCCTACTCAAATAAAAATAAAACAAAACAAAAATATAAGGTCATAACAGGATCTTATGCATGTCTTGTTTTTGAGTCCACCAGTAGCTCGTGAATATTATGATTGCTAAGTAGGCACTTTTTTCCCAAACTTTAAGAACTGTTGAAACTTGATAAGTAGATGTATACTGTGAACAGCATTGAGAGTTTCACACAAAAATAGAAAAAAACTAAATGTTGGGGGTTCCCCATACTTAGAACTGAATCTCAAAAATGTTTTTTTCATCAGAATGGATAAGCCTTCAAAAATAATAATGAGCTTTCTAATATTGTTTATTTTTAAAATAAATGGTAAAATGTATGTCCCCACCCCTGTAACTTCTAAAATAAAAGAATGATAAACAAAAAAAATTTACACTGCCATGCAAACTTCCACTGAAAATTGCTGTGAATGAGATCTAGTTAGTATTTATTTAATGTGTCATAAAGTCATAAACTGCAATTTACCATACACTCAATGTGTTTAAGCGGTATAAGGCAATTTTAGTTACATTGTCACTCAACAGATGGCGCTGTACGCCTTTCATACGTGGTAACGTTTGGCTACCTTGAAAAGCCTAAGAGTTTCTAATATTTTTGTTTTTTGACAAGATCCGAGAGGAGAAGGAGGGGAAGTTGCGGGAAGCGGAGTTGGCAAGAGAGAAGAGAAGAGAAAAAGCCTCTATTCTCT
>BHDV01065582.1:5744-22995 GCA_005406045.1 Adoxophyes honmai
CAGTGACGTCATTCAAGGTCAATTTTTTGGGCTTCACTTTTTTCTTCTATATGCAATCTCCAGTTTGAGTATAAGCTTCTTGAGACAAGTCACATTTGACGGTAATATTGTGACTGGCAACTACACAGATGCTCACAAAGTATAATATACTATATTATAGTCCAGCGGTTTAGGTACTTAAATAAATGTAAACAAACTTCAGTTGTCAGATTGACAGGTTAGTCAACATTTTATCGGATGTTTAAATAGTTTAGCAAAGGAAGGAAAGAATCAAAAATGTTCTGTTGGTGCCTAAATTCAGGCATACCAGAAACAATCGGAATTAGAAAACCAACGTCTATCAGACCAATACTGGCCCCACCGAAAACCAACGTCTCGTAGTGTGTCTCAAGATTCACTTCGAGACATCATGCTGAGTGGGGACCTTTTGACACATACGTACTGTAATTAAACATACTTAATGTCACTGTTATACTGTATACCTTTGTGTCAATAAACGTTTCTTTCTTTCAATAAATATTAGGTAAGATTCCTTTGCTGAACTATTTGAATATCCGATAAAATGTGGATAGTAAAAAAAACTTATTAACCTATGAAATCTGACATCAAGTTGGTTTACATTTAGTACCTTAAGTAGAGTCAGCGTCTGATACATGGTTACACTTTGGTACTTTGTCACTGTGATCGCAGTGACAATTTCATGCGAGAGTTCAAATATGAGGTTAATTAGAAAAGGTACTAAAGTGTATACATGTATCAGACGCTGACTGTACATAAACCGGTGAGTTTGGTTTGCTCGGCAAAAGTAGAAGGGGTATGCGCAGTAATCAAGTTTTTGGTCTCTTCTGTATCCGAGGAGCGAGGGGGGTGGACAGCGACACGTTATTGGTAGATCAGTCGCACTTCACTTCCCCACGTCACCACCGATGCGCCGGTTACCCCCACTAGTTTTGCCGAGCGATCTTAAACTACCGCGCGACTTAAGATTACTCTTTTTCATACCTTACAATTTGGTCAGTGGGAATACTGGGTGCAGTTGGGTTATGACTGGGGCGGAGAGTAGGGATAAGGACGACGTTTATTTTTATTCCATGAAACTCCGTTCCGTGGGACTCACTCATTGTGAAATAAAATAAATATGAATAGGCACTCTCACACCTTTATATCGAGGTTTGTTCGACATGTTTCGTATCAATTCGTGACGCATTATCAGGAGCAACGGGCCACAATGGCTCCGGATAAACTGCTCTATCCACGCTACTTGACACAACTGATACTAGCTCAAGTCATTTGATTTTTTGTATGTTATTCATTTACTATGAAGCTCTTTGTTATACAAACGGAAACCACTGCAGACCATTAAATAACACACACCAATGCACAATCGGTTACGGCGACTAATACGTTAGTGTTAAAAAATACATACATTATTATTGTTCACAACAGATAAATAATTGGGTAGATTGTAACACCGTTTTTTTTAGTGTCTCGAACAGTCGCAGGTGTCACCATTTGACAGCTGTCTGACGTTTGGAACGGGGGAAAATTAATACGTCACTTTCGTGAGGGCGTTCGCTGGTACAGGACGAGCTTGGAAGTAATAGGAGTAATCCTCGGTCATCCTGACCGAATATCAGTTGTCGGCGGACTAGTATTAAATCCTATCGATGGTGCAAGGTGACAGTCCATAAGATATCGTATTTTTACCCTGGTTCTACGAGATGAAGCCGGAGACCAACGAACGGTGAGCCACGCGGTGCTTACGCGTTCTAAATTTGAAAGTGTTTTCTTTGACGAGGAGATAATAATTCGTTCTGATTATTTCTTTCAGCCATCACGGAAGCCAACCGATGGTTCCTGCGTTGTAAAACAGGCCACAATACGTATGAAATAGTGCTTTACGGAGGTATGCATTTCCTCTTTTTGTCTTTTGCTTTCGTGAGTCGAAAAGCATCGTGAAACACTTCTAAAAGTGTCTTGATTTTTCAGATCTCGCTGTCTCGCATGGAGCTTAGCGCGTGTTGCACTTCCTACTCATAATAACCATTTTCTCAAGCCCTTAAATGGTAAGGAAAACAATCTCTCTGCTTACTCCTTTTCTTGTCTATTGAATAATTATTTTACGTATGTTATAATCTGGAATTCTATTCCAGGGCTTCTTATCTACGGCCGGATTCTAACCTACGGCCGGATTCTTTTAATCTACGGCCGTGTTCCTACCTACGACCGTCCTTGTTATCTACGGCTTTTAACCTACGGGCTACTTTTAATCTACGGCTTACTTTTAATCTACGGGTTACTTCTAATCTAAGGCCGTCCTTCTAATCAACGGCTACGGTTTTTGTCTGCTGCTTCTGTCTTCCGGAGGCTGCTTGTCCGAAGGGGACTGCGAAGCCGCCTCTCTTCATTGTTACGAGTCTGCTGTGCTGCATGCCGGGTATTCTGTCCCCGGGTATCGTGAGAGTGGTTATTACGGGCTGCGGGTTCACCTGTTAAGGACCAGCGTTCCGTCCCAAGGGTGGTGTGTCACACCGTATGGCAGGGGCACTGTTCTGAATCGGGTGAGTCTGTTTAACGTTCAACACACACGCACACACACACACACTACTTCAACTAGTCCTATAAATCAGGATCTTATGAATTTAGCTTAATGGCAAGGCCAGTATGTTGTTCTAACTATCTCTATGGACTCTTTTTCCTTAATCTGTGTACTATAACTAAATAGTGGCTTTAAATAAACACAAGTTACCAATCAAACTGTTTTATTTAATCCAGCAGAGGGTCTCCGTTTGTGCGGAAAGATTGTTCACCATTTTTACTTTCTTTTTCAACAATTTTGTTTATTTTAAACTTAAAAAAGGCGCCCAATTCTAATCCACGGTGAATAACCTTCTCCGCCTCAGGCCACAGAACCCCACCGCCCTAAGACTCTCATGCTCGCCGACGAAAAGCGGTTACAAGATGACTAAAAAAAGTTTTTAGTTCGCCAGATTTATTATCAAAAAAGAATTGTACACGTATCTTTTCCTTAATTTAACAAACAAAAAGAGGATACAGTGTTCTGAAGTTTCGATTGACATGCATTGGCAAGTTGTGAGTAGAAAGAAACAATAAAGGTATGAATTTCGAATAATCCCATCATTTTGAGCAACCTGTTGGGTATACTAAACCCCTTAATTGTAAACTCACAAATACATACTAATAAAGCAAACTACAGTCGTAAAAGTGATAAAATAAAAATATCAAATACCAAATTTTTTATTGACCGTTCAACATATTTATATAAAAGGGCACTGTAATCAGTAAATCACAATGGACAAAAGCAAGTAATCAAAGCGATAACAATGTATTGTGTTATTCCTTTGGTTTTACTCGTCAGCCATTCCTTGGCTTTAATGACGCCCGATAAACCTTACTACGATTTAGCTAAAGCCGAATATTACTTTGCTGAGTTTATTCAGAAATTCGACAAAAAATACAAAAGCAATGAAGAATACTACAAACGTCTCGAAATATTCACTGAAGCTTTGAAAGATATTAATGAAAACAACGAATATCAAGATGCGACGTTTGATATCACCGAATTTTCCGATTTGACGCCGCAAGAGTTTAAAAAAGGTTATTTGGGTTTCATGCCAACGAAGAGCAAGCATAGGAAAGTATGTGATTACACGATACAAGTGAAACAAGAGTGGATAGATGAAGCGCCGGACAGTCTTGACTATAGAAAACAAAATCTAGTAACGGAGGTGAAGAACCAACGAGCGTGTGGTTCTTGTTTTGTTTTTAGCGCCATAGGTGAGATACTCCCGTTCCTATTTAATTTACATAGGTACATAGATACCTAAACATCAGGCCCGAGTTCCTGCGGGGTAGGCAAAACAAGAGAGCGTCGTTCATCAGTTTCGGTCACTTTAAAAGCCTATTATCACAACATCTTCGAGAGCACCCTTAATTAAATAGCACTATCACATTTTCCTATTCAGCATCCTTACACGCCCCTCTTTCATCCATTTTCTCCTCGTGCCCAAACCAATGCAATATTCCTTTCTCTGTTCTGGTTACATCTTTTTTCACTCTACACTTCTCTCTAATCACGCTATTAAATAACCTAAAGCAACGAACGCATCTCCGCTGCATTTTTCTGTCTAATTTAAAACGTAAAATTGTTGATAGTCACCTGAAACGTTAAACAGTCAAGGAGTTGACTGTAACGTATTTGATCCAACTTACAAAAGTGACGGAACCCCAGTTAAAAAAGTCGAGACTACATAGTCATCTAACGAACTATTAATAGTATGTTCATTTTCCCCAGGTAACGTTGAAGGACAATATGCCAAGAAACACAAACAGCTTGTGTCTCTTTCCGAGCAGCAAGGGTTGGACTGTAATGTTGCCAAATATGACAACTGCCGTCGAGGAGGCTTCAGTATCAACGTTTTGAAGTAACTAAATAATGTTTCTAATTAACTACTCCACACCTCTTTGTATCTGTCTGTCTTTCCAAACGTCTTTTCTGTTTTCGCTTCACTTTTCAGTTTCCTATTTCAAACATATGCGATTCATTTCCGACTCGAATCGACTAAAATTGTGGTGGAGAAAAATTAAATAATCCTCCAAAATAACCAATTCGTATTTTACTTTAAAATGATTAATTTTAACTCCCTCAAACCAGAACAAGATGTTAAAATATTCTCAGGCTATATAAAAAACGAAGAACAATAATTTAACATCCTACATCTAAGAGTTAATGAAACGTAAAACGAGTTTGAATCTGTATTTCATATTGTTAAACCATCGCTAATTGCAGTACCTTAGTCAAAGCAGGAGGAAGTGTACGCGAAGAAGATTATCCTTATTCAGCAATGAAACTCAGATGTCGTATGAAGAACAAGAAAATAGTAGCCAAAGTTAAAGGCGCGTACTTCGTAAATACTACAACCGAGGAAGAATTGAAAGGTGCCTTGGCACATTTTGGACCACTTTCAGTTGGTATGTATGAGTATGGATAATATTATCTTCACGCCTGTATTCCCAAGAGGGGTAGGCAGAGCACATGAATTCAGAAATTCGGTGCCACATTTAGCAATTTCAGGGTAAACAGATGGTTGACGTGATATTGCAGTGACAGGTTACAAGCCCATCGCCCACAATACACTAACCCTTTCCCAGAGTCGCCTCTTACGACACTCACGGGAAAAAAGGGGGAGGTACTATTCTAACCCGGCACCAAACGGGAAATAATTTAAGGGGATAATATTAAGTCACCTAATTTTCGCCGAACGTTTGGTTGAAGATGCTCATAGTGTCTTTCAAGTCGTCTATGGCATATCAATTGAGCATCATAGTCGGCTTGAAAAGTACTGCGAGCGTGTTTAACTAAACATTATTTTTTAACTGTTGATTCTTTTTATGTTTCTATCTAGAAGAACGATAAGTAAAGTATTTAATTTTCAGCTCTTCACTACCCCGTCAAAGGCCACTATCGGAAAGGCGTATGGTCTCCGGAAGACTGCAACCATGAGCCAAACCACGCCATCGTCCTCGTGGGCTATGGGACTGGTACATCCTTTTCTTATTTCTCTTCCTTAAACATGTCACATAAAACCCAATAATTTCGAAAACAAACTCCACTCTTAGATAGTTGGTACCAAAACTATAAAGATATCCCTTATAGTGACGACCCATGAAACAAGATTTCTAAAATGTTCAAAACCAGCTAAGTGCGATTCGGACCAACGCATCACGAGTACAATTATCCGGTGAAATTAGGTGTTATCAATCAATACTCGTAACGTAAATAGTTATTTTTAAATGGTTTTGACAGACAGATGGAGAACTGACAGCAAAGTGGTCATAATAAGAGTTGTGTTTTTTCCTTTAGACCTACAGAACTAAAAAAATACTATTACTACCGACTTTAATGTGAAATTGAGTATAATGTTTGACGAAATGCATATTTTTGCAGATGAAGACAGTGGGAAGGATTACTGGCTTATTAAAAACTCTTGGGGTGAACGTTATGGTGAAAAAGGGTACTTTAAATTGGAAAGGGGGGAAGGATTCTGCAGAATTGGTGAAGAAGATACTGTGACGGCTATAGTCGAGTAACTAAATGAGTCTGTTTTTTTTATTTGGATACTAAAATGACATTGCCGGTGATCCTGTTTCGCAATTCGCAAATAGTTATGTGCCTCCATAATCGAGAATTAACGATAAATTTAAAAAAGTACAGATCCAGAAAAATAATCCTACAAAAGTTAAAAATTTGGTGACATGGCCAAATCGCTTGTTTCCAGAGTGGAAACGTTATAGATTATTTTTAGTACAACACTGAGCAATAAAATGTTAAGAATTTGTTATTTGCCTTGTCAATTTAGTATCTAAGATAAAAACACGAGACAATAGTCAATGATTATTGTTTGCGAAGATTGGAGACTACAAGAGAGTTCTTGAAAAACGAACGTTCTCTTTAACTTGTTCAACGAGAAAAATTTGTCATGGAATAAAACATTCTTCACACGCAAAATACAATTTACTATCGTTTGGTTGAACTGGGACTAACAAGTACCTAAATTATCAGAATACAGGCGGGATGTATGTATGTATGTATGTATAGATAATTATCTGTAGATTTGTAGTTTCCTTGTGATTGTCATATTATTCACATTTTTTAAGTATATTTATTGTATTTCAGATTAAATAAATATGTTTTACAAATTTTCAGTGTTTTAATTACCTGCCTGGGGTAATTTTGTCAAACTTACAGACCAAAATCCACTAACCTTAGTAATTGTTGGTTAATTTTGGATATAATTTTTAGAGTTACCGAGGGCACCAGCGACAAATGGGAATCTATTACGGTTTTAAAGGTCTTCTATTAAAACGGACCCAATCTGTTTTTTGTTTGTCCGATCTTACATACGTTCTACTGTCGCCTCGAAAAGAACAAAAATAAAAGCATATTAGAAACGGAACTCTTAACGACTGTCTTCAATTTTAGTGAATTTAAAATGAAAAACAAACATAAGTAGGTATAATTATGTTTTAGGCGACAGACTACCATACTGTCACCATTTTACCTCAATCGTTAACCCTAAATAAAATATGTAATTAATATATAATTATTTTCGTAGAGTAGTAACCATGCACACATCCAATCGTATTTTTTTGTGTTTCTATTAATTTAAACGGGATGAGTCCGGTGGCACGTCCAAAATTCACTCCCGCACAGTTTCGCCGTACCAACTGTAATTCAATTTAGGTGTAAAGCGGTTATTTGTTGTACGACCAACAATGCTCCGTCTCATTTTAGTCTGGTTAACTGAGCTTCAAACTCCAACCCAATTACAGCAAATTTTTAGCCAAGCGAGTGTTTAATTTCACAACAAGCTTCTAGGGGTTTTTGTTTGATATTTGAAGTACATTCGTTTAGCGGACTTGTTTGTTGAATGCATTTTTAACTTGTGGTTAAAATCGATGGTTCCTAAGAACAGATTTTCGACACAGGAGGTATAGAAGTCAATATCTATGTCGCAGGCGGATTGTATAATCCGCCGTTTTACATAACGCCTAGCCGTTTTGCAAAACAGTGCCGTTTTGTAAAACGGCGGCTCAACGTTCAGCCGGATTGTTATTGCAAAACGTTCTTCAATAAGGCGGCCCACGTTTAGCCGCATCGTACTATTACTAATATTGTAGGGTGACCATACATACAGAGGAAAAAAAAATTGAAAATGAAAATATTTGAACCAAGGTATTTAGTTAGTAGTTGACTTATTTCCCTAAAAATGATTTCAGAGCTTTTGTAAAAAAAAACTAACCTCGAAGCCTTCTAACCTAACCTGTCCGAATCGTATCCGCTCCGAGGGGGTCATCCTCGCTCGCTGCGCTCGCTCGGTCAAAGCAGCGGCCAATATCTCGCCGTATTACATTATGCCTAGCCGTATTGAATAACGTTTAGCGCTGAATTCATTCCGGCGGTTTTTCATTCAGCCGCATTCAATCCGGCTAAACGTTGAGCCGCCGCATTACAAAACGGCGCTGTTTTGCAAAACGGCTAGGCGTTATGTAAAACGGCGGGTTATACATCCGCCTTCGACATCTATACAAAGTGCACTCGAGCAACGCTCACATAGACAACGCTCACAGACACGATAAATATTTCGGAACTGTTGGGACTAGTCCGAGCGCCGTTGCCGTCCACTTGAAACGTGTGTTACCATTACAGGATATTTAACTATCATTGATATTAATTTCGACTCTGGGAAAGGGTTAGTGTATTGTGGGCGATGGGCTAGCAACCTGTCACTGCAATATCACGTTTAACCATCTGGTTACCCTGAAATTGCTAAAGTGGCACTGGATTTTTGAATTCATGTGCTCTGCCTACCCCTCTTGGGAATACAGGCGTGAGAATATGTATGATATTAATTTTCAGATGTTTTGAAAGGGCGCACATCTATTCTGCTTTGTTTCCAAGTGTTTTTTTTTTTGCAGAAAGTGTATTAGGGCTTATAATATGTACAGTTTTCCGAATGATTGTGTATCCGAAAGTAAAAATAGCATACAATAGTCTTAGTAATTCTGTTACGAATAATGTTTTTAGAGGCGAAAAGAGGCGAGTAAGAAAACAGAATTAGGAATGCCTTAAACGACACCCCTTTTAACATCTCCCATCTGTTTTGAAACCTAAAATTATGCTAGAAGTAGTTGCGACGCGTGAAACAGACATGGTTTTGTTT
Organism: Adoxophyes honmai; assembly: GCA_005406045.1. Classification (NCBI taxonomy): domain Eukaryota; kingdom Metazoa; phylum Arthropoda; class Insecta; order Lepidoptera; family Tortricidae; genus Adoxophyes; species Adoxophyes honmai. The sequence continues at coordinate 14,489 of BHDV01065582.1, forward strand.
TTGCCATGTTTTATATGCTCTACCACCATTTGGGAACACATGCGTGATTGTACGTACGTATGAAATTCACCTATTCGAAGTTTCGCTTCCGATTTCCAGTCACAGGTGGTGTATCACCAATTCGGTGATTTGAAGCAATCATTGGCCGGACGCACAAGCAATTTCTTAGTAGATAGCATCTGGGATACAGTCCGTAAGGAATTTACTGTTGTTTGAGTAATGAGAACTGTGTTTTAGTTTTCTATACAACTGTAAAGAGAGGTGGGTAGGGATTGAGAGAGCAGTTGGGTTCAGGATTGCGTAGTTCCCATTCTGAAAGGCTATACTGCTGCTCAAATAATTTTCATGAATTTAATGATGAATTTTTTGTTTAGTGAAATGGGATAGGCTGAGCATACGACACGCTACTATTCAAAACCATGGCTATTTCCAGCTTTGCGGCCACTTCTAGCATAATTTTACGTTCTAAATAGGTTGCTAGTCTGTCGCCTAAATGACACCTAAACCTATTTCTTTTACCTCTTGCAACATCCACGGCAGAAATGGACAGGTTTTTGGTTGGTTTTTGGTTTGTGGTTGGTTGGTTTTATGTCGTCCAGCCTATTCGTTGCCACCCCTGAAGTCCATGAAAACAATCGCTAATTACAGCTGATTCGCTTCCCGGGGATTTGTTATGACCGTCCTAATTGTCCACATCCCACTCCCGAGGTTCCTTCCTCATTAGGATTGGTGACGTCATGCTAGTAATGCTTCAGCCTGTAGTTTGTCTTTAGTTGCCGGTGACGCCGATTGGTGTCGAATTTCTATAGAGTGTGAGAAACTTGGCAAAGGGTCCGATGGATCCTGTTCTTGCTAATTGGGTAGAAAACTAAAAAAACTGTTTAGACCTTCAGATATATTTTTTACTAGCTTTTGCCCGCGGCTTCGCACGCGTTAAATTCGGGCTAACACAGAAGAGATTTCGGAATTATTAGTAGGAAGCGCCCGCCAGAATAACCAGCGGATAGTAGATTTTTTCCTACTTTCTCGACACTTATCGTCATATTTTGGAAAATTCAAACAAAATCTTTATAAATTGTAGCCTATGTAGCCTATGTGCTATTCTGATGTATAAGCTACATTACTGTAAAGTTTCATTAAAATCCATTCAGTAGTTTTTGTGTTAAAGAGTAACAAACATCCAAACATCCAAACATCCAAACATACTCACAAACTTTCACATTTATAATATTAATAGGATTTTTAATGAAAAAATAACGATAATACAGTGCCTAAAAAAATCGCAATGTGGTACAAGTTTTTCCTAGGCGTGACGTCAGAAGCCCCCACTCCGGAAGTTTGATGACCTACTTTGTCGGTGTTTAGTTAGGTATTGATAAACCAAAAACCACGTGTCTCATATTTTGGCATAATCTAACCAATGAACTAATTAGAATTGCTTATTTTTAAGCCAGTCGACATCCCTCTATTGTCGGCACAGTAACACAGAGTGGAAGTGTTAAGGGATTACAACAAGTGATTATAGTCATGGTTTTTTCTGTATAACGTATGTTATGGTCGGCCTACCCCGTTTGGGAACTATAATATAATATGTATAGGGAAAACGGCAAAGTTAAGTTTGTATCGCAATCCGTATTTTTTCTTTCTTCCGTGAATGTTGTAAGAGATAACTAAGGGAATCGGTTGAAGTAGACGTACTGTTTAGGTACGGTGTGTGGTTTTCTTCTATTTTTTCAGTTCCTTAAAATAATGCTCAATGTAGGTGCAGACGTTGCGGTCAATAGTTGCAGAATCACTGGATCTTACGTTCCGTAATGTATCAAAGGATATCGGTTTTGAATATTGCATACTAAAGAAGAATGGTTCAAGTGATGAGATTTCGAAGGTCCAAAACACTAAAATTCTTATTACATACATCATACATCATGCTTGTGGTCCTAAATGGGGTAGGCAGAGCACACGAAACGTTACACAGACAAAACTATGACTATTTCATGTTTCGTTGCCACTTCTAGCATTTTTTTCAGGTTTTGAGTTGGCAGGTATAATAGTAACCGGGTTGCTAGCCTGCCGCCTAAAATAGCAATAAAGCCTTAACCTTTTTCCCTGGTCACCTCTCACGGGAGAAATTAATAGCTGTTATTTCGAACCAGACACTTTCTAGGGACACCTAGCACCATCTATCATCAAGTATAGTAGAACTTGTACTGTCAAAATAGAATTCTACATCCCACTATCGAAGTTTCGACGATCGGTTGCATAAATATAACATCCAACTTTTTCTCTGTGGATATCGGTCCTCAGGCATAACATCTGCCTGAAGAGAGGTCTCTCTATTGGAGTCTTTCCCATGACTTCACCACTTAGGTTTCGTCATGGAAGAAAATGGAGAGCTCTAAGGCTCAATTCACACCAGAAGAGCAGCGCAGCGCGGCGTAGCGCAGCGACCCGCTCCGTGGAGAATGCGCGAGGATTCCTGCAACTGCTCAAGAAGCCGCTGGAATGCGTAGGAAGTCGCTGGAATTTACATAATTATTGACATATGTATTGACAGCGGCCGTCGCGACTACTCGAGCATCCTCGGGCATTCCCGCGACAGCTCGCGCAGTCGCACGGCTTTGTTTATGGAATACGGTGGAATTCCCGCGGATCCGCGGGCATCCGCGCGCATCGTTAGAGTTTCTCATGCGATAATAAGTCTTATAGTAATGAAAATAAAGTTTTAATTCTCATGATACTGAAACTGCGCTCCGCTACGACGCGCTGCGCTGCTCTTCTGGTGTGAATTGAGCCTAACTCTAAATCCCCACACACCCTATTTGAAAATAATGGATCTTGATATTTTCAAAACGCTAAACGCTTTTGCTTTGTGGCGGATCACGAAATTCTGAAGCATACGGAAACTTAAATTTGAAATCTTTGAGATTCAAATCGCCACAAATTCAGTCGAAAACCTCTGAGGATTTCAAAGGTGAAATTTAAAGTATATTTCTGCATATTAACATTGGAATGTGTTGCTGATTTTACTGTTTCGCGCCATTGTAGACTTAAAATAAATTACTGGGTGTTTTACAAGGTACACAATTATGTTGAACAATTTACTTAAAACACGTGTGATTTATGGTACTTGACAATGTTTAATGTTATCCAATAGAGTGCGAATAAATTTTATTTTAAGTTTTGAAATATGACCAAAATAAAATGTAGGTACTTAAATTTACAACTGTGACATATAATTTTTACACCTCGACGTCGAGATTGTAAACTAGTTTTGTTTGTTTGAGAGTGAATAACATCAACATCACCGTAACTCTTAGACCACGTGGAACTACTGAAAAATAATTAGTTACAAACTGAAATTAGAAAAACGCGAAGCTACTAGTCACCAACTAGTTACTAACCTGATCACGAGGGACGCGGCATGCCGGTCGCCACGCGAGTTTCAGTGTTTATGTTGCCAATTTAGCGACTTTGTCTTAGCAACTTACCGACTAGCGATATATTGGTAAGTGACTAGATTATAATTTTAACCTTTAATAAATTTAGGGAAAAACTGTTTTTTTGTCTCTCTTACAAGCAAAAGTCGTCACTTCTAGCGACAATTCGGTAAATTGGTAACACTTAGGAAAACTGAGTTTACAATGTATCTATAGTTACTAACTGGAGTCGCTCCATGAGAGAAAGACCTTAACAACATTCGTAATGTTATGATAATAATTATGATGTGTGTCAATGTCATACAAAACAATAATACTTTTACCCATCATGATAATTATTGTTATTTGTTAAGGCCATACTGCATTTTCTTCCGTTGTAATAATGAAAAACGTTTCATAATATGCGTTATTTTATGGCCGAGTGCGTAGTATTGCAAGCATTGCTTTGAAATCACTCGTGCGCATATTTTCGGTTAACTGAATCGATAAATGCATGCATCGATTCAAAAATAGATTTCTAATAGCATTATGCAATCAAGATAAGTAAAAGCAAATAAATGCATCTACTTCATGACTACATTAATTTTGACCGTTGCAATTTTTAAAACAAATCAATTTTTCAGAACTTCGGTGGTATAATAAAACCAACAATAACAAAATGTTATAAGTGTTATTCTACGTGTGATGTCGAGTTTAGGATAACCTCTCCATTTCTTCCGTTGATGCCCTAAGAGGCGACTAAGGAATCAGGTTAAGGGATATTTAAGGCGACAGGTTGGCAACCTGTCACTATTACACCTGCCAACTCGAAACCTAAAAAAAATAAGCTGGATGTGGGGCCACGAACGTGAAATTGGCTTTTTTCTATGTTGCGTTTTGTGTGTTATTGCAATAATGATTTCCCGTTTTACCTTTGGACTCCTGAGAAAAAATAATTTCAGTTCGTTAGAAGTCAGGTGTTTAATAGAACGGAGTACAGACACGCAGTGGTACCTTTAGTTCAGAAGGTAAGAAGTTCGGACATGAATGTTAAATAAATAGTTTATTTACGTACAAAATAGTGCTTAAGAAGAGTTAACACAAAAACAAAAGAAAACTAATAAATCAATATTTGAAAGTAATTATTTACTTATATCTAAACTCTTTCAGGTCTACATTAGCCGACAAAACGTTCGCCTCTAAAGAAAATGGTCCATCTGTAAAAAAAAAAAATTTTTTTATTACTTTTGACAGTTTATGTCTATTTGATACTAAAAATATAATACTGTCAACAATAGTAGTCAGGAACATCCGTACCAATATATAAATGTAAAAGTGTGTTTGTTTGTTTGTTTGTTTGTCCGTCTTTCACGGCTAAACGGAGCGATGGATTGACGTGATTTTTTAGATAGAGATAGTTTAGGGCATGGAGAGTGACATAGGCTACATTTTGTCTCTTCAAAACCCCCCCATTTCCCTAAAGTGAGGAGTGGAAGTTTTTAATGTAGAAAGCTATAAAATTGGTATGTGTGGTATGTGTGCTATCTCTTCTGTGATACCCCGAATTTAACGCGAGCGGAGCCGCGGGCAAAAGCTAGTTTAAAATAGTTAAGTAAGGAATACATTGACAGCCGGACAGCCCAGTGGATAGAGAACCTCAGGGTGAAGATTGAGCTGAGATATGTTTGTGTGTTGATTTTATTGGTTTTTGACAGTAAAATTGGGTGTAGTTAGCATGTTTATCCGATACGTGGGCGACTAGGAAACTTCTGAGATACGGCAATTTTATAAATGGAACCTATTTAAATTGTACCTTTTTGAAAAGCCCATTTATTTGAAATTCGAATTCCATCGGCCAATTTTCAAAATATTAATAAATAAAAATGTTACGTTCAATTGTTTGTAGAATTTCGCTAGTTCTTTTTGTCAACAATGGAAATCGAACGTGAACATTTTCGTGCAATGATGTTGTATGATTTTAAAGTAGGTTTAAGTGAAACTGAGTGCCGAGATAGACTTTTATCTGCATTTAGGGAATTTACTCCATCTCGTGCAACAGTTTTTAGATGGTTTTTGCAATTTAAACAGGGGAAATTTGCCTTGAAAGATGACGACAGAAGTGGCCGTCCAGCTACAGCTGTAACTAATGTAAATGTCGAAGCTGTGAGGAAAATATTGCACGACGACCCAAAAACTACCTACAAGGAGATAGAAGAAGCCCTAAATATTTCATCGCCGATAGTTATTCCAATTTTACATAACCATCTACACGTGAGGAAGCTTTGTTCGCGATGGGTTCCTCGCGCTTTGACCGCTGAACAAAAGCAAACCCGCGTTTCCTGGTGCCGAGAAATGCTCGAAAAATTTGAAAATGGCGAGAGCCGTAGCGTATTTAATATTATTACTGGAGACGAGAGTTGGATCTATGAGTTTGATCCACTAACAAAGCGATAGTCGATGGTTTGGGTGTTTCCGGATGAAGAACCTCCAAGGAAAGGTAAACGCGGAAGAAGCGTGGGGAAAAAAATGGTGGCAACATTTTTTAGTGCAAGTGGTCATTTGGCAACAATTTCTCTAGAAAGTCAGAAAACTTGTAATGCTCAATGGTACACGGAGGTGTGTTTGCCGACTGTATTTGAAAAGTTACGCCAAAAACGTCCAAAAACAGGTTTGCGGGGACTTTTTTTGCACCACGACAACGCGTCACCGCACAAAGCTAAATTAACTCGAGAGTTTTTAAGAAGCACAGAAATTCAAGAAATGAGTCACCCGCCCTACAGCCCCGATCTAGCTCCGTGCGACTTCTTTTTCTTCCCGAAAGTGAAACTTGGACTCCGTGGTCGTCATTTCGAAAGCCCTGACGACGCTCGGGATGCCTTCATAGCGGCGGTTGAGGACCTTCCTAAGGAAGACTATCGCCAGTGCTTTAAATCTTGATTTAGATTTAGACGAATGAATAGTTGTATAGAAAGTCGTGGAGAGTATTTTGAAAAGATGTGATAAAATAAAATGTTCTAAAGGCAACTTTTTTTTCGTATCTCAAAACTTTCCTAGTCACCTAACGTATCTAGGTCCCATAGTACAGACCTTGCCTAGTTTGAGACGTAGGTCAATTGAACTAAGATGTCCATGAAGTTCAATTATTCTTACCAACATGAAACCATTCGCTCCTCGGAAATCCAGTTTCTTCACGCGATGCTGCAAGTGCTTCTCGCATAGCAAAAGCCACGCAAATTGATAAGCAAGTAGCAGGCTCACCGACTCCTAAAAACATATTTTTTTAAAACATTAACTAACGAACACAATATCAGACTTGGCAGAATTTTTAATAGTTTTGACTGACCTTTTGCTCCCAGAACCACCAACGGATTGTAAGAGTTCTTTCTCAATTTGATTCTGAAGTCTAACGGGATATCCTTAGCGCATGGGACGTGATAGAACCAAGTACGATCAGTCAGCAGCTCTCCAGTGTTTTCATCGTAGATAACATGCTCCGTAGTCCAGTACCCAATGCCCATGGTGAAAGCCCCTTCAATCTGCAAAGAAGTCCAGAATCAGGATGTAAGAGTTAAAGGTACATACCAAATTAAACGTTCTTTAAACCCACCTGACCGACGTCAATCTGTGGATTAACTGACGTCCCGCAGTCCTCAATAATATCAACTCTTAAAATTTCATGTTCTCCTGTTAGAATATCAATTTCACATTCAGCCATAGCCACACCACCTACTCTATAACCCACAAAGTCGTTAGATGTGGTATGGTAAGTCGTTTGCAGATTTATTCCAGCCAAATACGCAGCTTGTATCAACTGTTCCCACGTCGCGTCTGGCATCGTTGCTCTGACTACTGTTAATCTGTCTAAAAGAAGCTGGCAGCATTTAATGGCTCCAAAGTTGACTGCCACTGAAGTTCTACTGCCACCAGCGCTGTAATTATTTGCATTCGTCACTGTGTTCACACCTTTCACTTTTATTTTGTCCGTTGAAATGCTTAAAGTATATGCAACAACTTGAATGACTTTGGTGTTGATGCCTTGCCCGAGTTCGACGCCACCGTGGTTGACTATCACGGAACCGTCTCCGTGTAAAACGGTAAGGAAAACTTGGTGACCAGCGAAAACAGGAGCTGGCCAACTCATAATGGCAACTCTTAAGCCCCGTTTCTTCCAGCGATTTTTGGAATTGAACTCATCGACAGCCTTTTTCCTTTTAAAGTATTCTCCTTCTTCCATTAACTGAGCAAGCATTTCTGAAACTTCTGGATACTGAGGGTTGAGGTTTGCTCGGCGAACTTCGATGGGATCTCGGTTTAGAGCGTAAGATATCTCCTCCATTAACATTTCGGTGAAAGCAATTGCTTCCAGAGAGCCTGAAAATGTAACAGTTTTCAATCTTAAACTCTACTAGGATGCAAGAGAGCAATTGAAGTAGGTAATTTCGAAAAGAAAACGTCTTAACTATTGCATCTGCATTATCCACTAAGGTGCTAAGAATTCTAAGTAAAAAGGATACGAGCGAAACGTCGAGGCATTGACAATATTAAAAAAATCGTGATTATTTCCCGCGAAGTAATGAATATGAGAAGTAAGGCTTTAATAAGTTATTTTTTGATTTATAATGTTTTGTTTTTTGATTAATTTATAATTTTTAGTAATATAAATATAAACCATTTGTTTTTCGCTGTGACGACAATTATTTAGTTTTGGACTAACCTGGTGATCTCGCCCACGTGTTTGAAGCAGTATCTGTGAGTACGTTGTATATTTTATACGACCAGCGGTTATTGTCGTACGCGTTTTTGATAGCTGATATAGTGTCCATAATCATCTGGTCGGAAAAGATATAACCCTGATCTTCTAGTAAATTGTATTCCAAGTACTGGATTTCACCTTTGTCATCCACGCCGACCTAAAAACAAGAGAAACATTATTTTGTATAATTGTATTAGTTTGAATTTTGTTATTACTTACGAACAAATTGTTACTAAACAATCATTAAGGAAAAATTGCAGTATCTAATTATTGCCAAAAGTCTCATATCTATGACTGTCTACGCCCAGCTCCGTTGTCGATGGCAACAAACAAACAAC
>BHDV01065583.1:2482-15560 GCA_005406045.1 Adoxophyes honmai
CGGACAGACGGACGGACGGACAGACAGCGAAGTCTCAGTAATAGGGTCCCGTTTTTACCCTTCGGGTACGGAACCCTAAAAAGTAGGTAGGTATTAAAAAAAATAGCAAATCAATTACGCATGTCACGCCTGACGCAATAATGAGCGGCCGGCCGGCTCGGTGGAGAAAAGCGGGGGAGCGCGGGTAGCGGGCGGCAAAGGTCATAGCATCAAATTGCAACTGATCGCATGAACAAGTCATGACCTGCCGCTTTGGAGAAAAGTGCCGGAATAATCAACCGAAGTTCGGCCGAACTTCGTATTCGGTGTTGTTTAATACCGAATGTTCGGCCGAAGTTCGAATTCGGTCCATTCTACATTCGGCCCATCCCTAATTATTTTGCAAACTGATTCAGTTTTGTTCATTCAAAAACTATGCTTAAGTATTTGGGAATCGCCATAAAATTAATGATAATGTTGGAAAATAAATCAGTTAGCAAAATGAAATTTTCCAAAATTATAGGTTATTAATATGTTTGCAATCTTTTTCATACTTTACATTAAATTACATTAACTAATTGTGAAATAATTGTTAAGAGATAAATACTAAATTTACAATGATTATGCTGAATGATTCTAACAAGAAAGTGAGGGGACATAGTAACTAATTAACAACCAGAAATCACAACTTCCTTCAAGATAGATTCTACATTTTTTCATACACCAATAGTGTAAACAAATTAAATCATCAACATAATATAGTATATAATACAACTACTTCTGCTTCAATTAAAAGTGTTAATGTAATTCTCATCCTGCCAATATTCATGATTCCATGGGATATTAGCTTGTGGTACTTTTACGGTAACACTTGCTTTTTATTTGGTCCAACAACATTAGACTGGTAACACCTGGAAAACAGTAAGTGCTTTTTTTAAATCTTGAACTTGCAACTTTGCTGTGTGGTGTCGGGATAGAATAACACTTCTCCATTTCTTCCGTGGATGTTGTAAGAGGCGACTAAGGAAATAGGTTTAGGTATGCTTTAGGCGACAGGCTAGCAACCTGTCACTATTCCACCTTTTCCATCTTTGCAAATCTAAAACTACTTATGCTAGAAGTGGGTGCAAAGCGTGATATAGACTTAATCATGGTTTTGTCTATGTTACGGTTTGTGTGGTCTGCCTACCCCATTTGGGAACACTGCCATGATTGTATGTATGTAACTTGCAATGTTCACTTGCAATTTAGGGTTAACTTTTGTCAGTTAATTAAATTAGGTACAGTTACATTGGTTTCATTATCATAAAATTTAGTATCTGTATTACATTTCAGTACATAAATACTAGAATTTATCAAGTTATTGTTTCTTGTTGAAAATGCAAATTTCTACAAATGAAGTTGTGGGTCAAAAATAAATGAACCATTATTCAATTATTGTAGGATTTTTTTTACTAAAACCTCAGAATTGTGTTGGCCAAAAACTTATTTTTATTCAAAAGGTCATTGTTGAAGGTCACAAAGGTAAACAAAAAACAAAGCTAACGAAATTTTAGACAACAGTTTTATTTCTTAATCCTTGTAGATACTTATTAAATATAACAAAAGCTTTAAAAAAAAGGTGTTTTTAATTAATAACATAAAAGTTAAACATTAGACTATGTTTTGGTAATGATTTTCATAAACAATACATTCATTTGTAAGTGTGTCATTAATAAAGTCATTAATTAAACATAAATAAAAACTAATTATTAATAAATTTTATTGACTATGAGTCAACTATGTTAACAAGTAAATTGAATAAGTTAAGGAATTTTAACAATGGATTATCATATCATGTTCTACTTATTATGTTCCAAGCTTAGAACAAGTAGTAGATAATTCAAAGATTGATTATATTCCTACAGATGATAAGACATCACTAACCTATAAAAGTAAGAATACATTTTACTAAAAGCTTTATTATTACGAGACGAGGAGTTCAATGAGGAAATATTGAAAGAAAATGGTTGTAACCAGAATGTAGATATATTGTTGAGGCGACAAAAATAAGCGATAACAAATAATATTCAAGAGGAAAATCAATAAAACGTGACAGCTTGATATTTTACATAATGATTTAAACAACTTCGTTAATAACCAAGGTTGTTTTAAATAATATCAATAATATTTTGGCCGCTCTAATCGAATAATTTAAAAACATTTTTATTTCAGGGTTTTTAACAATTTTTTCAGGATAATTTTGACATTACGTAACTCAGTTTTGACAGATGGGGTAGTAAGGATTTTGGATAATGTTGAAATGGACTTACTTTTATCGGCATATCCCCGGCGGGCGGCGTTCATTAGAACACCTCGCATAGCATTTCCACGGATAATTTGTCTACACAGAGAAGCCATTTTGCTTATTTCCACTAGACCGCTTCGCACGATGGCAAGTGGAAGAAAAATTTTTACGTACTGAATAGTGCGACGACAAACCGAAAACTTCAATGACATTTACCGGTAAAATACATACATACATACATACATATTCTCACGCCTGTATTCCCAAGAGGGGTAGGCAGAGCACATGAATTCTAAAATTCAGCGCCACGTTTAGCAATTTCAGGGTAAACAGCTGGTTAAACGTTAATATCACCGGTAAAGTTCGGTTTATAAAACAACTTTTAAATTTACGCACAACCAATGCCTATTGCAAACCAAAAAAGACCACAAGTTATGCGTAAAATATGTAATATTAAAATGGTAAATTGTATTCGAAATTCTGCAGATGTGTGCACCACGCTTAATCATGACTGCATGGTGGCATTCATAAATTTACCTACAAATTAATGTTCGAAATATAAAAACTATATTTCAAACTCATAACTTTCGGATTTCGATATCACAATGATAAACATTACAACGTTACATTCAAAGACGGTAACATTTTTATAATGACAACCTACTGTAATTATTACTCATAGTCTATCTTTTTGAACGGATTTATTAGGAATGATAAAATGTGTGTAGTTTGGCAAATTTAAATAAGCTTTGCTTGGAGATTTATTATACATACATACATTCATATTCTCACGCCTTTATTCCCAAGAGGGGTAGGCAGAGCACATGAATTTCCCGTGTGGTGCCATGCCGGGTTAGTATAGCACCTCGCTCTTTCTTCCCTTGAGTGTCGTAAGAGTCGACTCTGGGAAAGGGTTAGTGTATTGCTGGCGATGGGCTAGCAACCTGTCACTGTAATATCATGTTTAGCCATCTGGTTACCCTGAAATTGCTAAACGTGGCACTGTTTTTTTTTGGAGATTTGTTTTTTTTTAATTTTAATAATGGTGTCATGGTGATAAAAAAAACTTTCCTCTTTATATGTTTTTCCTTTATTTCAATTGAATTATAAGCCAACTACAGAGATGGTTTAAAATGAAATATTTTAAGGCACGCTTTAAATATACTAAATAAATATTAAAGTTTTCATTTCATTAACAGTGGAAAACCCATATCCTTAATAGTTTAAGTATTAAAAGGTTTGGTTGAAATTCTTCTTTTAATGACATAATGTATCAAGGTTTCTTTTCGAGTTGCAATGTCGTAAAAGAGCTGGAACAATAAATATGTTGAATTAAATATTATTCAAGGAGTTTCGATCTTTCGATTAATTTAACATTTTTTTAAATTTGAGATGTCAATGAGCCGATGATGAGCCCGCATGATGAGCCAATTTATTTAGGCATATCTATGATATGTATATCATTAGTAGATTTACAAATTTTACTTACGTCTAGGGAAAATTGTACTTTATTACGGATTTTACGTATCTTGTTAGAACACAAGATTAAAGAAGTAATAAAGCTGTGCTGAAATCAGTTTCTAGTTCTACCACTTCTCTGAATGAAACAGCCTTTGAAAGAGTTCAGTCTAACGTCAATTTCTCCCTCCTCGAGCTGTAAACAGAATTTGTCATTTAGTTTATGTAGAAAAGAAAAATAAAAAGAATATCGCGTAGCCTATTATTGGTTACATTGGGACCCTCAAATAAAAATAATAAAAATCAAAATGACAACACTGATTAACTTTAAGCGCTAATTTTTAAAGTGGATTAACTTAGTCTTGCCGTAGGTTATCCAGTTTCTTAATATAAAAGAAGGTTAAATGTGATTTCTTGTATTCACATGATAAAATTTAAAGATTTAACATTTATAAGTACCTTACTTGACTTCTTGAGCATGTAATTTGGATGTAGTGTTTAAGTAGATAAAAACTTCTTTCATAATTTTGTATCAATTACCGGATGGTTACTAACACTATACATTAATCTACCGTGAGACTCACTAATGTTGAAAATTATCGAATAACTCACGTTTAATAAATCGAGTTTAGCTTGACATGTTTCGGACTAATTCGTAGCCCTTCATCTAGGAGCCGCGGCAGCTGCTGCTGCCAAACGCGAATTTCTTCGGCTTTCTTCGCGCGACTGAAGAGATGAAGGGCTACGAATTAGTCCGAAATATGTCGAGGTAAACTCGATTTATTAAACGTGAGTTATTCGATAATTTTCAACATGGTTACTAACACGTTTTTTTTGTTAAAATTTATCACAAGCATCCCAAATCGGTACATTACATATATGTACAGCGGTATGCAATATATTCATGTTTTTGTCGTAGTGTTATCGTTATTTTATTTACCGGATCGGTTTGGTATAGCTCCCTGTAACACGACGGGGAGACACATTCGCGAACGCAGCGTGTCCTGGCCAGACCAGCCATTTGGCTACAAGCACCACTCTGCTCACAAGCAGTTTCAAATTCACGAAACGTCATTTCCTGTAATTTATCATTTTGTATGTGTTAACCTTTATTAAAAAACAAAACCAAAGAAACTGACCATCGTAGCTATTTTCCTCGACAAATTTTAATTTCATTAGTTCCAACGCACTAGGATTTTGTTTGCAAAGAAATTTACCTCTGTCGGAAAATTCGTACATTATCATAATAAATTAGCCATAATGATAGCATTACTTACGTTTTTTGGTGAATCTTTGTATTGATATTCTTTGAAAGTAAAAGTTACAGGTGTTTGTTCAGCGACACTTTTACAAACGCCGTAAAATCCTAAAAACAAGTACCACCCCAAAATTACTGAAATTCGATACATTTTCAGTCAGTGTATGTCGGTTTTCAAAAACTTTTAACCTTTGCGAAAATCAATAAGCCTTGAAACCTGTTGCACTGGTTTTAGACGCGTTCAAGTCTATTTGGGAAATATAGTTTCCTTTATTAACAATCAACATTTCATTTACTTTACTTTATAAGAGTATCATGACTCGTGAGTGACTTAAATTCAGAATCTGGTTTATTTTGCATACTATATGAAAAAAGTGTGCCAAGAATTTTATTTGTTCGGTATTTAACGGTTAAAACAACACTAAAATTTCAAGAATCGTTCAAAAACTTTATCTTGGTGAAAATAGAAAATCACTTTTAGTGAAAATCGTCCACAATGATAAACATCTATTTATAACTTAATACTAATGTAAAATACTTTTCTTTTAATTCTAAATTTTACTTAATTTTAGTGATTTTCGTCTTTGCAACATTGTTTTACAATTTTCTTACATTATTGCGATAATTAATACAATAGATATGAACGTGCTTTTGATGTTGCCAGTATATTTTATTATCTGATCGTAAACGCTGATTTGAATAAATTATCACAATGTAAAAACTAAGATAGATTCCAAGTTACCATGTGAGTAATGAAATAAAAATTAGGATTTGTTTAAAATTCGTTTTAATTAAAACCATACTGTGTTTTATTTCGTCATGACTACAAGACTACAAGTAATGTTGCCATGTTGTATTATTTATTTTCTGAATCTATCGCGAAATTCTTTCTCTCTCCGTTTTGTACATCGCATACACGATCTGTCACGTAATTACGAGTGATAAATAGCGAAAGGAATCGTATTAGACTTCGAGATTTTACGAATTTTCGTGTGTTTTCCGAACTTTTTCCCTTGCACCTGTACTAGTTTCTTCTGTGAAAGATTTTCAGTGTTGTGCTTGCTAGAAAAAGACCTTTGAATGAGTCTTTCCGAGGTTGTGGTGTTTTTTAAGACCAGCAGTATTGGACGATGTGAGTATTCTGATAACAACATTTATTGTAAAACAAATATCTTGCTTGTCTGCTTGCATGGAGCAAAGTAACAGTCATATGTTTCTTACTCGATTTTCATACTGTTTTGGCAATAAAATTTAGGAATTACTTTATACTCGTGATATAGATTAATCTTAGGTTTTGTTCGTTTATCGGATTAGAGTTCACGCCACTAATTAATGAGTATTAGTTGTGATAGATGTTGATAGTTTAGAAATCTTATCTCTTTGACTTGTGCAGAAATCAGGAATGTGTTTGAGTGTTGGATTTGTGAACCTATGCAGTTACACAAACACAAACAATGAATGTTGTTTATGAGTTGGGCTTAGAGTTAAAATTTAGTCAACAATACATACTCCACAGTTACCTGCTCTTGTATATCATAGACCCAATGCCTTATACCAGGGGTCACCAAATGGCGGACCGCGGTCCGCATACGGACCGCCGACCCGTTGCATGCGGACCCAAAAAATATATCTATAGCTTCATTCATCTTCAGGATTTATTAAATCCGATTTAAAGTCAATAGTTTGCACCAATTCCACTCCAAACTTCAGACAGATAATCAACAATAAAAAATGTCATTTTTCTCATTGATGTCATTGTCTCAAAATGTCATTTTACCTTTGTAATTTCCGTAAAATATTACCTTTGTTCAATTTTTTTATTAAATGTGTGGACCGCGAATGTCATTTCATTTCTTAAAATGGACCCTGAGTGAAATTAATTGGTGACCCCTGCCTTATACTCTTCTAATAATCAACATTTACAGTCTTAATTCAGTATCAATGAAAACATTAAGTAGTTGAACAATGGGTGACTTACATTACAATCTGAATGTATGTCTAGCATAGCACACTAAGTATTACATCTCCATGCCTTCTGTACTTGCTGTTCTATAATCTGTTTTAAATTGCATCAAATTTTCCACATTTGTTTGCTTTGGGTTGAAAGAATCAGTCATGCAAACACACCTGATGTTGCGAAATAGGTAGGCAGAGCTCACAAAACATTGTTTCATGCTTCCCAGCCATTTCTGGGGTAATTTTAGGTTGAAAAACAGATGATAGAAGTATAATTGTGGTAGGTTGCTAGCCTGTTGCTCGCTAAGCTTACTAAAGATACAAAAAATATAGACAATGTATGGATGATTCATTGTTTTCCAATTTTTAGTAAGATGAAGATTGAATATTAGGTTGTGATGACATTTGAAACATGTTTTTTAACTGAAAATAAAACAAGTAAGTATGAAGAGATAAATGTGAATGAAGCAAAAGCGGTTTGTCTGGATTGTGCAAATGGAATAAAGTAGTTGCTGCCCACCCCTGGGAAGAGGCGTTATGTATGTATCTAAAACATCTTGATTAGAAAAGTAAAGACACCTTACAACGGAGTTCTACTGAATGACATGTATGAATTTGCTAAGGCAGGATGTGAATGATGCAAGGCACATTAAAGCTGTTTATTATGGCACAATCTGCAACAAATGTATCAACAGATAGACACTGTGAAGATCTGACCATTGTACACACAACCTTAATGTTGAAGCATTAAGAGTGTTTATGCATTTTTTTTTTGATTTATGACTGCACTAAAGAAATCTGTGCTCAATTCTAAAAGCTGCGTCGAAAAAGTTCCGCTTAGTAACATTATTTATTTTAAAAAAGGAAATCAAAGTTTTTATGAAATACAGCATTTTGATAACTATATTGACCAAATTAATTCTAAGCTATCTAAGAACGCCCAAACACAAGGCAATTGGCTTTCAAATATAATAAAAAACATCATAACATGACCACTTGAGAGTTACAAATGCTACACATCAGACGTCAACATCAAAATTATAACAGTTCTCTGGAACCTGTTTGGTCACTGAAATGTGACACAATAGATCTATATTTAAATACATGATTTTTTTTACGAATAACTCACATTTATTAAATTAAGTTTAGCTCGACATGTTTCGGGCTAATTGAGTGAGTCTCATGGTAGTTTAATGTTCACTGTTACAAACTATAATGTAAAGGAGATTGTTTCAACATTTCTAATTCAGTTGTGAAATTAAATTCCTGACCCAGCAAGGAACGATTCCACAAATAATGTCATAGTGACATTGCATTACTTTATTATCATTAGAAAATAGTCATAGTCATAGTATTTATACATACATACATACATACATATTCTCACGCCTGTATTCCCAAGAGGGGTAGGCAGAGCACATGAATTCAAAAATCCAGTGCCACGTTTAGTATTTATTCAACAAACAATACCGGTATTGTGTGTGTGTGTTGGTGTACCTATGAAATGTAATGTAATGAAATTGTAAGAGGAGACTAAGGAAATAAGTTTTCCTTGTGTAACTGTTTCTTTATGTAAGAAACCTAAGAGACGTATCGTGTGCTCTGCCTATTCCATTCAAGAATACAGGTGTGATGTTTGTCTGTTGTATGTATGTTGTAAGGGTTGAAATTTCACAAATGAATTAATATATGGTGCCCCAGCATCCATAAAAAAATACAAGCTGAAACTCGCTACTCGTGGATACACTTATTCTTATTTAAAAAAAAGTTGTATGTGTAGAAAAAAAAAATACATACATACATAAAATCACGCCTGTTTTCCCAAATGGGGTAGACAGAGCACACGAAACGTGACATAGACAAAACCATGATTATGCCTATACCACACTTCACAGCCACTTCTGGCATAGTTTTAATTTTGAAAATATGGAAGAGGTATTATAGTGACAGGTTGCTAGCCTATCGCCTAAAAGACACCTAAACCTATTTCCTTAGTCGCCTCTTACGACATCCACGGAAGAAATTGAGAGGTGTTATTCTGTCCCGACACCACGGTATTATTGAAAAAAATACAAATCGGCAACTTTTCACGACTCTTCACTTTAAGTACACATATCGAACTAATGTCGCTTTAAAATTAAAACAAACGTTTTCGCGTGACTACTTGACCGTCGAAACACAAACACCGTTTGAAGCCAATTGAACGAATGGTTTCAATGTTTTACCAAAACTCCCATTCGCGTAAACAAATTGACGGACGATTGATTTGGTCCACGAAAGCATTTCACCAAGACGAGCGGAGTCACGATCGCCTTCCTCCTTCAAGCCTGTCTCAGACCGATCGCAAGACAATAGCCCTAGGAAAACAATGACGGAAAATGCATGAATCATTTTGTATAACGGCAAGTCTCCATTTCATATGGAAAAGTAGGCGCTCATACACACAAACCTAGATGTTTAAGTTTAACCTTGTCAGCAACTTGAGTCAAAAGTCTAACAAATACCATTGGTTACATTTTTTCCTTCTTTATTCTTATACATTGACCCTAGCGTCAGTGCAAACTCGGTGCACACGTACCGACAGCTGCTAGAACCTTGTCTTTACAAATAGCGACTTTAAAACTGAAGTTTTAAGCTCATATTTACAGTGTGCAGAAATGGGACTGGATTGAAAACGGAATGGCAAAGGGATTTGACGTGTAAGTGTAGAGACGGTAGGTTGCGTTTTGGTTGCGGCTGAGAAATGTTTAAACTCTTTCTTATGTTGTTGCAATGACACAGTCGACGAGTTTGCGTTACGTGTACTAGAATGGGTCCGTTTGAAAGAAAAATATAGTTTTTGCTGTGGTACCAACAGGTCATATGATGTGGTTACAGAATATGTGATTAAGAGGGTGCACACAAAATTCGGTGATTTTGATGATTTTCAAATGCTTTAGAAAGCTATAAATCCTTAAGTTTTTAAAGAAAAACTACTGTAACATATAAATCAACTCTTTTTCTAGGGATTAACGGAAAGAAATATTTTATTAGCAACACAGATTTCTTTTACTTAGCCAATTTGTTGAAGGGTTTTCACAAAAATACGCGTCAGAGCTGTCTTTCACTTGAAAATTTTCCATTAAAATTTACCATAAACGATATAAACTAGTTATTATCTGATAGACAATATAGTCTACTGGGGATTAACGGAGAGACATGCATCAAATTATTGGTTTTTATTATTCAAATATCATTGTACATAATTTCAAAGTTGAACTATTACTTTATTTTTTTTCTCATTGATTTTATTATAATTACAAATGAAACAATTTTATTGTGAATTTACAGAATATGTTTAGTCTAACCATATTTTTTTCATGGCTAAATATGAGTTAATTTATTTTTCACGATTTTTTAAACATTGGTCCAAAACCACTAAGGTCAGGTGGGGGAAGAGAAACGCAGGGATAAGAGGGCTCTACAGACCATAATCACTCATAACTCGACGAGTTATGGTCTGTGGTGCCTCTTACCCCTGCCCTGCCCCTGAATTTCTCTTCCCCGCCTGATCTGATAATTACGTTCGTAAAAAATGTGTGCGCCCTCTTAAATCATGGAATAACCTAGCTGATCATTTGGTTGATAGAAACCATTATGTGAGTATTTATTACTTATATCTTAACAGTTTGTTCTTTGCTCGTATTTTAACAGTGTACAGTCACGAACAGGGATTGTTGAGCCACTTGCCACTGTCCGCAATTTAGATGTGTAATCAACGACTGATGTGACAGACTAGATGTCAGCTATTGGATTAGTATTACACGACCAAGTTACAAACATAGGTAAGTGGCTCAACAATCCCTGTTCGCGATGGTACGCGGACCACACGAAACGATGCATAGAATAGTGACAGGTTAGTGCCCTGTCGTGTATAGTTTACTTTAACCTGTGTCCTCGGTCGTCTCTTACGACGTCCACGGAAGAAACGGAGGCGTAATTCTAAACCCCCACCACACAGGGTGCGTATATTTAACTTATTCGGCTGGAAAAAGTATGTAGACTCCGAAAACTGCAGATTTTTACGTGGGCATAGTTCAGACTGGCTCTCTCTCTCAAAGAATTTGAAGAAGTACGCACTCAAAAACTTTAGTTTTATAACATTATTGTGTTTAGTGAGATATCTCCTCTTTTTTTTACTCGATGGAGCCTTGGTTTCTAGTAAGCGGTATAAGATTGCATTTTACTTAGTTGATAAATCCACTGTTTTGTCATCTCATAAATATTTACGTAGAAATAGTGAAATATCTAAATATTTAAGCTAGCGTATGCTAAACTCCGAAAATGTTGCGTTACAGTGTGATATGAAAATCATGTTTTCAATTATGTATGGATTTCTTGACAAATTCATTCTGCGCTGCATTCGTTTTGTCTATGTTGGTTTTGTAAGGTTGGGAATACAGTTCTAATAATGGATTAGAAGCAGTATTGAAATAGTATGAAACTGGTGCCGTAAAAAATCAAACGACCAAATTTACCACGGGAATAGTCGGAAAATAAAAAGAAAATCTTACTTTGTGGCTCACCATTTTATACGGCACTAGTTTCATACTATTTCAATACTGCTTCTAATCCATTATTCCGCAAAGCCGTACAAAAATCATGCGACAAGGGGAAATAATCGAGGGTTCTACTTTTGAATTCTCACCTGCACTCAGTTGGACAGCTTACAACTTACAAGTGACGGCATAGTGCTGAATCTTATTATTTTATGCTCTTACATCGTTCTAGATAGGTCACCTGGTGGTTCAGATGACCCATATTTTTTTCAACATGGGCCAGTAAACTAACTGACAGCGGAAACGGGGCGGCGCGGCGCGTTGGCGTAGTATCGGTAGTAATATTCGAAATTATAAGAAAGAGGGCGCACAAAGGGTGTCAGTGCGTTTGATGCTTAAAAACGGATCACATAAAAACCACGTCCTTATTGAGCGCGACCTTTGCTTGCGCTTGAGTCCTTTAGGGGATTTTTAGACAGTAGTCTGTAAATTTCAAGTTCGAATGAACACTGGTGGCAGTGGTGCTGGCGCACGAGGCAGCGGCACTGGCAGGGTCGCCATGTAGAGAGGAGCGATGTGGGAGCGTATAAAAACTTCAAGTGATGCTTTATGATTATGACTCTCTTTAATATAATAATTGGGTCCTATATATAGGTACATATTGGGAGAGTGTGCGTGTGTGGCGCTGCACACACTACACGTATAAAAAAAACCCTAATTTGACGATGTCACCACAATAAACATAGTTCAAGACTACCTTTTTGCATTTTTTTTTGTTGAGAAAAAAGTACTATATTTCTAAAATGCCCATTGAAAATGTGCAAGAACTAAGCTAGAACTCGTGCAAATGTACAAATGTAAAAAAAAGTACTTAATTATATGACAAGAGAAAAAACTATGCAAATAATAATAATACACAACATGCACAAAAACCTGCTTTACCTATAGACACCGACAAAAAAGTAAATGACATCAATTTAAGCAAACATTTAAGCATTTAACATCTCGCTCGACGTAGAACTGATGTATAAGAACAATCTTGAAACCCAGATATTTCTTTATCACCGGCAGGCAGAAACAAATTAACTACAACAATTATTTTCGCGTTTCGCAATCTGAAAGTTCTCTTGAACCGCCCCTCATTAAATAATGATGAAAAATAATAAGAGATAGAGTTCTCACTTCTCAGAACCAGGTTAGGTACTTATTTAAGTTATTTACTAAAAACACAGAACTCATCCAAGGTAGCGAATACCTACTATGAATGCATCAGTATATCTGTACGTATCGCGAGTATTATTTAGACCGTATATTTTTCTGGACTTTAATTCCAGAATATCAATCTAATTTTTGAATTAGAATATGTACTTAAATTCCATTGTTTAATAGAAATAGACACATAATACTTTAAGTACAGCTATTAGACTTTTTTTAAGTAACGGCAATGTTTCTTTTCATACTGGTCAGGTCCGAATAAGTCTTGTTTTACGCGAGATTCGCAAAAATAAGTGTTGTGTCCTTCGATCAACAATACAACTAGATAGAACATCGCCTACAAAAACAAAGCGAGAAAGCGGCCCATGCGTCCTATTTCTACGTTAC
>BHDV01065585.1:0-37655 GCA_005406045.1 Adoxophyes honmai
ACTAGTTATCTATATTACATTAAAGGGAAAAATAAAAAAATAACAGCCATAGGGCTGTGTAATGTGTAGGTTCCCTAAATAAAGCAAACTACTGATTCCATACAGTTTCCACAAGTCCAAAGAGAAAAACAATGTAATTTATAAAATATTATTGTTAGTAATATACATATACTAACTTAATCTAAGTTTAATAGAGAGTTTCACCAGAGATGTCCTATGCAGGTATGCCGCGAAGATGTATTAGGTAAGCTGCGCTACGAATCCCTGTCCACCGGTGCTGTGCTATATGCACCAATGAAAATGATTGGTGGATATTAAACGCATCCGTAGCATCGTAGCATAGCACATCTCTGGAGGAAAGGCACAGACTTGCCTGAGTTGACTTAAGCACAGATAATGAGAACATAATTTAGTCTTTATGTTTACGCGGAACTTAATCACGGTATGATTTAATTACCTCTCAGCCAACTCGTGACCACTGTCGCTGTAACGCGGCCGTAACGTCGAGAGGTAATGAAATCATACCGTGATTAAGTCCCGCGTAAACATAAATATGTGTGAGAATCACGAAAGTTTCAAACAGTATATAATTTACACACATACATAATATTTTCACGCCGGTATTCCCGAGAGGGGTAGGCAGAGCACATGAATTCAAAAATCCAGCGCCACGTTTAGCAATTTGAGGGTAACTAGATAGTCAAACGTGATAATTGATAATGCAGTGACAGGTTGCTAGCCCATCGCCCACAATACACTTCACTAACCTTTTCCCAGAGTCGCCTCTTACGACACCCACGGGACGAAAGGGGGAGGTGCTATTCTAACCCAGCACCACACGGGATATAATTTAGTCTGTATTTAACTTAACATACATAGATACATCACGCCTGTAGGTATTTCCAAATGAGGTAGCAGAGGACATGAAACGCTACGAAGTCGAAGCCATGACTGTTTCGTTTCCTGTTTTATTAGTATTTTTTAGGTTGTAAGAAAAATGGTGCTATCGACTAAAATATGCCTTAACCTATTGCCTTAGTAGCCTCGTACGACATTTACAGAAGAAATAGAGAGGTGATATTAAAATCCGACACCACCAGTAAATAAACTTACAGTGGAAATGAATAAAGAAACGGTTAAGGGATGTGATATAAACTGGGTATTGTTGAATCATTAGTACCTATGTACAAACGGCAACCCACTCAACTATACACTTCTAGCATATCTTTTTAGATTTGAAGTTAAAATGCAATAGTGACAGGTTGCTACCCTATCGACTAAAATATACCATAAGCCATTTACTTGGCCTCCTCTCACGACATCCACGAAAGAAATGGAAAGGTGTTACTCTAAACCCGATACCACATGGGTTTAATATTGGCACTGCGCAATTTAGTCTACATTATCAAATTGAATATTCCACAAAATAATTCGCTAACTTAGGACACTTAACAATTAATTTCCTGTTAAGACATTAAGGCTAATTGTGAATCGCTTTCCGCTAATCAAATCTACCACAAACTTGGCCAAAACAAGTAGCCCTGACCCTCTTCGTTTGCCAAAACAATATTTTAATTATTTCCGACTATTATTGGCGAAGTTAGTCTATAATTATAATTATTAAGTTAGTTTCAGTTTAGGAATTAAGGGTAGAATGAGGGCCACTAATGCTGAAGTTAGAAGACATTCCAGCAAAATAATAACTCGCATCCCGCAGTGACATTCGCGAATAGAAAGGTCTTGGCAATCAGGTAAGTTGACTGGTGTATATTTTTCTGTTCTATGCGTAAGAGAAACTTTGAAAAATAATTCTAAGAAAACTTCTACTTAAATTGTTTACAAAAAAGTTGTAGGTAATTACGTTTTTTCACCTCATAAAAGTTTTTTTAAACTCAAAATTATGAGCGCTTTCGATACAAATTGAAAAAAAATGTAGGTATATTCCATCGAAATTGTTTTTTGGCATATTTTCTTTATACGTAATGATTGTGCTCTTGATTATGACCCATAATTGATGGGTAGGAACAACCATTATTTTATCAACTGAACAAATTAGGAAATACACCGTTATCTATGAAGACAATTTTGATTTATTTTTGACACAGTGAAAATATTATTACGTGAAAAAAAAAGACTACTGTTTGACCACTTAACATTAAAAAGTTGCACTTTTCCTTTGTATCCTCATGGGACATTTTTTTTACATTCAGAGTTACGGGCGCTCGCCGTAAAAAAGGAAAAACACATTGACTTGACGTCGTAAGAAGATGATCGCAAGACGCTTTCCGCCACACAACTAGAAAACATCATGAATAGCGGAATAAAGAAAAATCTGAAAAAGGGTGCGGATAACCGTCCAACCATAAAATTATGTAAGTTGTTTATCTAGCAGATCGGAAACTTATTTAGGGTACCTAGCACAAGGGTTGTAAAAACTAAGGGCTCGGCATAAATACAGTAAGCCGGGGCCCGCATTTACGAGTTCGGGACACCATTTAAATTGTATATTAGGCTTCTTTTGTCTCCGAACTTGGAGGGAAGGGATACGGGGAAAATAAAAAGTTTAGACGGGATCAGATTGCATTTTAGGGAATTGCGTGAAAATCGAGAAAGTAGATCGTTGATATGGAATAGGTAAACAAAGTTAGCTTCGCTGGAAATCGGTCTTCGTGGGCACACGTGCGGCGGGACTTGGGGGTTGTTCTGCAAATATGCCACACATACAGTGTTTTCTACTTAGTAAACTTCCGCGTCACCTATTTTATCAAACACATACATACATAACCGTCACACCTTAATCCCTGCGTGGTAGGCAGAGACAACAGAGCGCCATTCGCTTCTATTCTAACATATTTCTTTCGCTTCACTCACATTCATGACTCTCGTCATATACGCTCGACGGTTTCGGGTAGGTACCTATTTAATCCTAATTTGGCCTCTCTTTAGTACATCGCCGATCTGGTCGATATACGTTCTTCGAGGACGACCTCGACCGACTTGCCCTAACACTTCCCTTGTAAATTTGCTTCATCCGTTCTCTCCACGTGCCACAACCAAATGTTATCAAACATTAAACTTAAAACTGACTCAAATGTGAAATAAAATCACTTTGCCTATGCAACGTCTAGTGAACTCTCGCCTACCCCAGTGCGCAATCTTTACCGTTTTTTTTACTCTGTAATTTAGGTGACCTAGCTTAAAGTGTACTTAAACGGAACACCTAAACCAACCGGCATCGAAATTGACTTTGAGAAGCGGCGTTGATTCGCGCCCACTTGGGTGGAAGCAAGTGTCAACAACGCCACCGTATTTCACCGCCGCTTCCGAAGTTGTTGGAGCAACTCAACTGGAAGGAATAGTGAATTGCTGCCAAAACTCAATTGAGTGGCGTTCAAAGTAAAGTTTCGGTGGTAGATTTGACAGTGTTCTTCCTGACTGTATCCACGCTAGGTATTCTGCGTGGTGTCGGATTGGAATACATACATACATACATATTATCACGCCTGTATTCCCAAGAGGGGTAGGCCAGGGGTAGGGGTAGTTCAAAAATCCAGCGCCACGTTTAGCAATTTCAGGGTAACCAGATGGTTAAACGATTGCAGTGACAGGTTGCTAGCCCATCGCCCACAATACACTAATACGGGTTGGAATAACCCCTCTCTATTTCTTCCGTGGATGTCGCGCCGAACATGTCAAGTGACCGAACAAGTCAGACCACTTCGAACTCTTCGAAGACATGAAGGAGAAAGTGAATGTTGTAGGTATCTACGAGTCATAGAGGATAGAACCTATAGAGAAACAATGTTCGCAACCCCGGTCCGCAAATAGTTTGTTGATTTCAACATACTAAACGTCACCGTCACTGTCACAGAAACTGTACAGAGCCAATAACCGTAGAGAAAAAGGCACTAGCGTTACGCGCGCTCTTGGACCGGCCAATAAGAGCACAGCGATCACTTCAATTGTTTTGCGGAATAATTTCCGAACAACCAAGATGACATTAGTACTCTATAGGTTCTATCCTCAATGCTACGAGTACACTGGTGACCGAAGACCGTATGAAATGGTTATACAAACAAGCGTAGCTCTTAAAAAGATTTGACGCAATGCGAACAACTAGTAAATATCTGGAATAGATCCAAATCTCACACTGATTTCCCAGCTTATGTAACCACTGAGTCAATCGACCTCCTTATAAATGTAATGTCCTTATGCCCACCAGAAACGGACCAGACGTTTACGAGCTTACACAACCAGAAACAACTGCACTATTTCACGCTTCGCAGCCACTTCTAGCATAATTTTAGGTTACAAACAGATGGAAGAGGTAATATAACAGTGGCAGGTTGCTAGCTTGTCGCTTAAAGCATCCCTAAACCAATTTCCTTAGTCGCCTCTTACGACATCCAGGGAAGAAACGGAGATGTGTAATTCTAACCACGACACCACGCACGATCACAGTGAGGTGACATAGTCCCGTTAAAGCACACACACAACACGCATGTATTCAAAAATGGGGTAGGCAGAGTACACGATAAGCTCCATACACATAATCATAACTATTTCGCGTCCCGTAACCACTTCTAGCATAATTTTAAGGTTTCGAGAGGCACAATAGTGACAAAGTTACCAGTTAAACTGTCCTTTATTATGTACATCACATAACTCTTACAATATCGTACACCAGATCCTTCAAGCATTTCAGTGATGAACACGCCCGATAAATCTCGACCCTTGTCCCACTTTGCCCAACCCTTTCCAAAAAATGACCTACCAGAAAATTTCAAATTTAGGGAGCACTCTCAAGACGTCGATCCGCGATGACAGGCCGGATATGACGTCATGGCTGACGGAAACAGGACCCCTTAAACGTCGAAGGTCCTTAAATGCCCTGCGGGACCCTAATGGCCGGGGCACTACATTATAGTAACCTTTTGGAGGAAAGTTAATGGTGCTCCGTTAGGGACACAGGATCACGCCGACGAGAGCACTTGAAAGGCTGCGTTTCGTTGTAATTATGCGACGAAAAGTAACTTTGTAATCACATTTGTATACTTTTTGTATGATTTTTATGGACTGAATTCATATTGAAACAAGAATCCTTAGAAATGCACCAAAAAAAGCCTACAAAAAGTACAACAGAGAAATGGTAAAGGCAATACCGAAAATTTAAGACAGCACAAATTGGTCACACTCGTACGTTTGTTTGGTAAGATTGCATCAGCAAAAAAAATACTTCGATGCTTTAGAAGTTAATTTTCATTTGCTTCTGAAACTTTTGTTGAAATGGTTAACGTTGCATTCAATCTTATATCCGCGGATTTTGGAATGAGTTCCCTTATTTCTCAGTTTTTTCGAAACTTTTCAAGCCTTAATCGTAGAGGTTAGGTCGCAAGCGCGAGCGTTTCAATCGCCATCTTTATGTTACAAAATTTGGCAAATATGTCCATAGATTAGAATCAAATAAGTACGTACTGAAACCAAGAACGCTTGACGAAAAACAAAAAGATATTAAACTTGTTTGAACTTGATCCAGTTGACAAAATTGAAGAATATTCGTAACATAAACAAATCTTAAATTCAGAAAGAATTTAAGATTTTATGCTTAGCTAATAGAATTTATGCTTAGCTGGTTTGGTCATGTAGAGAGGATGGATGAAAGAAGACTGACAAAACAAATTTATACGGGGAATGTGGATGGGTGCAGTGGGAGGGGAAGACCTAGACGGACGTTCCGTGACCAAATCGCGGACGTTTTAGAAACAGGTCAGGTCAAGAGTACCCGAAACCGACGAGCATGTATGAGGAGATTGATGAATGGGGATGAAGCAAAAGAGGTATGTCAGGATCGTAGCGAGTGGAACAAAGTAGTCTCTGCCTACCCCTGTGGGAAAGAGGCGTGACGATATGTATGTATGTATGTAAACAAATCTTCCTCATTAACTATAGGTTGCACAACCGACCCAACAGTGTGTAACACTAAAGAAACACTCGAAGAAAACTGTGTCGACCTTCTTTAGTGATTAATTCAGCACTGAACTGCGTTGTTAGTGGTTTTAATAGTATTTTAAATGTCCACGCTAATGCTTCAGCCTAAGTAATTCAGTCTCACGTCACTGCGAAGAGCTGTTAAAACTTGTTTTATTTCTTCAGATAAAATGAGGGTTGAAATTTTACATACACGCGCTGTAGCGGGAGTATGGTATGGTAAAATAATGCTAGAAATGGGATCGTTGGATTCACTACATTATTATTTTGTACTAGCTTTTGCCCGCGGCTACGCTCGCGTTAAATTCGGGGTAACACAGAAGAGATCTTGTTAGCCACAGCCCGCATGCCAATTTATAGCTTTTTACGTTGAAAATTGCGGAATCCTAGTATATTTCCTATCGTCATATTTTGGAAAATTCAAACAAAATCTTTATAAATTGTAGCCTATGTGCTATTCTGATGTACAGTCAGCTGCAGAGAAAAGTAACCCCCCGCCCATACAATGTTTCATTGCTAGGGGGTTACCTTTCTCTGCAGCTGTCCGTACCTACATTACTGTAAAGTTTCATTAAAATCCATTCAGTAGTTTTTTCGTTAAAGAGTAACAAACATCCAAACATCCAAACATACTCACAAACTTTCACATTTATAATATTAGTAGAATAGTGGGATGTATTCGTTTGCATGGTGTGCTTCGTTGTGTTGCGTAGTTCCTCTTTGCCCATTAATAACCGTTCTTACAAAACGTTTCTACATTTTCTGTGATTCCGATGGTTTTCCTTTGTTTTTCCAGTGTGGTGTCGGGCTTAGAATAACACCTCTCCATTTCTTCCATGGATAAAGAGGCGACTAAGGAAACAGGTTAAGTAAGTAAGTAAAAAACTCTTTATTGTACAAACAGATGAATTACATATAAGTCACAAACAAAGATTAAAAATTAAGATATGCTTTGGGTAACAGGATCGCAACCTGTCACTATTATGCCTCACGATTCAACCTAAAATTATGCTAAAAGTGGCAATGAAATGGTTTTGACTATGTAACGTTTCGTGTGCTCTGCCTACCCCATTTGGGAATACAGGCGTGATTTATCTATGTATGTATTTTCCTTCTAAAATACTTAAAGGATTGAGCAAAAGTTTGGATTCGCCTAAAGAATAGGCCACGTTATCCTTTGCAATTTAAATATTCTGCACAATTTAAAATAGATAAAACCTTTGCAGCATCGCCGAGTACAGTATAAACCTGATCATATCGCCATGAACACGCAGTAGAACAATATCTTAGCGTCCATATCCCTCAACCCTTTTGGCAAATCGTGGAATTTTATATCCCCATTTTTCTCCCGTCCCGTCGAACGAAGGGTGTATCCGATGATATTATTTATTTAATACGATCAGGACTATCGACAAGGCGATAGGCATTCCAAGTTATCAGGAATGAAATCTTTGGGAAACAATGCGAAGGAAACGGAATTGAAGTTTACTGACAGCACTTTGGAAGATTCTATGAAATTTTACACGCTCTGATAAATTAGAATAACACAGGCACCATCTAAGGGATTTACAAACTTTGTTTT
The DNA here is from genome assembly GCA_005406045.1 of Adoxophyes honmai. Taxonomy (NCBI): domain Eukaryota; kingdom Metazoa; phylum Arthropoda; class Insecta; order Lepidoptera; family Tortricidae; genus Adoxophyes; species Adoxophyes honmai. Next base: position 7,571 of record BHDV01065585.1, read on the forward strand.
TGAATTTTTACGTGTTACAATAACTGTTATCTAAAAGCTTAGATCGAACAATAGCGTAAAATGAATACCTACAGCTGATCACTGTAATAATTTTGCCAGAAAAAAGTTACATTCATAACACGCCATCCTTTTAGAAAAAATAATCTTCTCAACATAACCGTGTTTTGTTTCCAAAATAGATGTCGTTACGTAGATACATTAGTAGACGCTAAGGATAACGATCCCTCTTAATTTTCCCTAATATCCACAGGCCGCTAAGACACTGGCTATGTAATGGTGCTTCCTACAACTTATGTTTTTGTCGGAATGCTCCTCATCCCGTGCTGAATGGGTTCAATCAAGGGCTCTTTCATCGTGAAACAAATATCGGACGTGGTTAGTTTCCACTCGTCTAACGATTTGGGCTTGGGACTGATTATCGTCATAGGAACAGGCTAAGAATTTTCTCTTGGGTATTTTCTTTCACTAGTTTCAGAACGATGTGAGCTACTACAATCTTAACAAGTATCTTCCATGAAAATAGAAAGGATTCTCCATTGACAAAAGACTTGCGAACACTTAACTACAAGTGGGGCGCAGTCTGTGCAAAATTAGAATAAGGCACTGCCATTTTTTTGTCACCTCGCTCTGCCTCAATATTAGCATCTCCATCAATAATACTATTTAAGGCAGATTCAATCAAAAGGGAATAAATTTTTGTCTTGGAATAAATCACTCATTCTTGCTGACAATTCTGTGAATGACAAAGACTACAAGATAGGAAAGAAGACATTCTGTTAACCCATTAATTACCGAACACCTTATATGTGTCAGAATTTTGACACCAATCGACGTCAGCAGCAAAGAAAGTGTCATTTGGAAGCTTAAACGAAAAAAGTAAATGATAAGAAAACGTGTTTCTTCAAAATACGAGAAAACTAGGTTTTCTTTTTCAATTTGGACTTGTTTTTGAGAAATTGATTTGAAGGCTACACTGAACGTAATTTAAAATTGAAAGCTACATCTAGCAGACCTGTGTCGCGGCCACGTGCGCTCTTATAACGGCATTGCACCGACTGCCCACAACCACGTGCCGCCCAGCTGTGGGCCAGACAGCGTAATTGCCTATTGAAAAATGAAACCACACTCCTTTAAATCAAGTTGAGAAATTGTTCCGGAAAATGTTTACGGGCGATTTTGAAATAGTTTGCCGTGTGTGGTGTGGTGGGCTTTGGATAGTTGTTTCATTTACTTTCTCTGCAAAGTAGCTACAATTTTAAACATGAAGCTATCGTGAGACTTGCGAATAACGAAAAATACGAATAACTTATCAAATCTGATCCGTGTGGTGGCAAATTTAAAATAACTCTCTATTTCATCCGTGGATGTCGTAGGAGGCGACTAAGGAAATAGGTTAAGATATATTTTTAGGCGACAGACTAGCAACCTGTCACTATTATACTCGAAACCCAAAAAAATATTGTGGAAGAGGCCGAGAAACGTGAAATAGTCATAGTTTGTTTTGTCTATGTAGCGTTTAGTATGCTCTGCCTACCCCTCTTGGTAATAGGTACGTGATGTATGTATGTAGAATACTGAATTAAAAATTCCCAGTTATTAAACATCCTCTAAACACCTCCAAAGAGGCCAGAAAACTATAATCCAGCACAACCCATTACAATACGAGTATTACCAACAAAACACCTCTCACAGACACCGGGATCTCGTTGACCCAAATGCAACCGAAGTGCAACAATGACATTATTTTTACTTAGTCCGTCGCGCTTTGCGATAACATTCACCCCGACAATATCCCGGTTGGCTCGTACTTACGTCCGCGATGCAGACGTTCCGCCAAAAATTACAGGAAATTCATGCTGCTTTCATATCTTTTTACTAAATTAGTTTTGGAGGAGCTTGCTGCAAAACTGCGCTTTGACGTTATCTGCTTAGTTTTTTTTACATACATACGGGTCATTGTCATAACCCTAAAAAAACATGTCCATTTCTAATTATATAAGATATTTTTAATAATTGCATTCAATTTACATCGTAACTATAAAGTACAGGAAACGTACTAGACTATACTACATCATATTTTCTATAAATGTAATTATTTGTTTTGTTTATCACCACAAATGTAACTGAAAGTCCACTTCGGTGGACTGTCCGGATTCCACCTGTTAATAGAATGTGGCTTTAAAAAAATACATCCCTTTTATTATTGTACAAAAATGCCATTTTTCCCTAATCAATGTATGATTTCCATTTAACATTATTAGGATTTAAAAAATTAGATGGAAATAAAACACATTTTTTGCATCATTGAATCTTGTCACAACATTTTTTGTCTTTTTGGTGGACATTACTTTAAATTCTAGAAAAAATAGGGAAATGTCAAATGAATAGACCGGGACATATAATTTAACTCATTCACTATCGTACTATCCCTGTTAGAAGCCATTTTGCCGTGACTTGTGCGCAGCAGACGATATTGTTGTGTTAACAAGAATATTTGGTGGTGTCAATGTTGAATTGTCTTTCCGGTTACTGCTGTATTTTGTAAGTACATCGCTATAAATCCACCAAACGTTTTTAATAATTAGTTAAGCATTCAAACATTGTAAATATGCCTTGCCTTTTGAATAATCCTTTAAATGGCTGGTGTTGTGAATGATATTGCGGAAAAAGTCCATTCGGTGGACGTCTTTTTGGTGGACTTTTTGTAAACCCAAACGATAAATGATTGTATTTTGATTGATTTCTTGTAATTTGGTTTTATTTTTTTAATATAACTTTAAAAACTAGCTTCTGATTCCTTTTTTGTTTTATCCGTAAATGACTAGTGACTGAATACAAGTTTAAACGTAAATTCTGTAAAGGTAAAAAAAAACTGTAGAAGATTTAACAAAAACATACAAAATAAGCTTTGGAGGAAAAATGGAATGATGCACGACGATGCAGAAAAAAAACAATATACAAAAAGAAACTTTAAAGTACATCGCACGCAAAATACTGCCATCGATTCTAGTTATTTTAGTACCATGAAATGGGTTAACGTATTGCAGTGAAAAACAGAAGAATGTTGAAAGCAAAGAAACTTACTTACTTAGAATGAAGTTGATGACTTCAGAATGCAGCAACCATTAAAAATTAGTGAGTGCAGTCTGTTTGTTGATTGAAAAAAATGTTCATAAAAGTATACAATTTTTGGACGTATATTCTGAAAGTTTGGATACGTCAACGTTAAAACAAGGAAGAGCCACCAAGCCCCCACTTTCATACATACTTCTTGAAGACTTGAAGGCTTCCTAGTCTTCGGAGGACGAAGGCATATTTGGTCCACCGAAAAGAATTGTCATTTCGGTAGACAGACACAAAATATTTTTTATATACTTTTTGAATGTATTTACGTGTCTGATTGTTCATGATTATGAGAATATATCATGAACGTTATTTTTGTTTCACATGTTTACCGCTTTTTGTTTTGTTTATTTGTCATTAATTAACATAATTAGTCCACTTGGTGGACATATTAGTCTTTTCGGTGGAACCAAAATATCGTTATTTCGTTTTAAATCGTTTTTTTCGAATAATTGATCTCTGAATGATACTCAGTTCTGTTGCAAGTTAGAGTAAGAGTCGTAATATACCTTTGATTTTTATAAATCACGTGTTTCATTTTTTAGCGAAAAAAATTGCCAGGCTTGACAATGACCCATACAATTAATTTTATTGTTCTTTTAGTTGATACACAGATGTGTATCCATGCGACTCATTTGAAGTAACTTTGGGAAGTTTACAACTAAATACTTTTAGTGAAAAAAAATGATTAAAAGAAAAACTCTCCTAACTTACAGTGAAATAATACGGATACACTCACGTCCTTATTTCTAGATAAGCTCGGCATGATTCGAAAATAGTAATAGTAGTTGCGATGACGAAAATGATGCTAGTTGTCAGCCGCTGTCAGTTGCGTCAAGCAACTGCGCGGAAAGAGCAATAGCGAGCAGTACGCGTTTATCCGCGTTGCTCCCGATTATGGGTCACGAAACGGCCGGAAACATGTCGAGCTAATCTATCGAGTGAGTCTCGCGGTAGTCACTCACAACTTATGTAAAATGGTAAACTAAGTAATATTTATTTTCACTTATTTTTATCACATATTTTTCTATGTTAACGCAATTATAGAGACTTGTTAGCGTACGAGCTGAAACACTAAACTCTAAGGCAAGTTAGTCTTGGCCTCTCCCGACTCTAGAAATAATAAACAACTTGTATGCAGCTACAAACAGTGTATTCCATACTAAGTTGCAAACGTGGACTAACGAGACAATCCTGCGCGACGAATTCATAGATTAGCAGGATAAGGACTACCAATCGCCACAAGCTTTCATGATTGATATCAGTAACATTTTTTACAAAATCGTGTACAAAAAGAATAATTTTAAACATAAAACTATCGTAAGACTTACTAATAGTTAAATAAAATGGATACTCTCACATCTTAATATCGAAAAAACTCTGCTCTATAGCACGTTGCTCCTGATAATGGGTCACGAATGGGCGAAACACGAATTTCCGTTATTTTTGACAAAATTTCATCAAACCGATAAGATTTGAAACAAGACTCGGTTTTCAAAAGTACTGTGCTGCCAAAACCAGTATCCGAAGCCGGCTATTATGTCTAGATACTACATACAATATTCACTATCAATGAATACTCAAGTTTAATGACAGTTTTAGGGACGGACGTCCGCTTAATAAGAAATTGTATGAACACCGCTAACTGGCGCGGGCGCGTGCGATGGACTATAATCCGCAAAGCGGGTGGCAGGCGTCCGCTCCGTGTGCACGCGGAGTTCTCACGCTCACAGACTGTCCATTATAATGTTGGCACTAACGCCTAGTTTGGACTACGCTAGTATTTTATTGGAGTTACGGGTATTTTAGTAACTAAACTTTTCTGTACAGTGGAAAATCACCCGTCGCAGACGCGCTGGTCCCCGGCGAACGTCCGCGTTAGCTAGCATAGGCCCTGTCCAGAAGTACGCGCGAGTTGGCCGCATATTGGAGTACATTGCTTCTTCACGATGCGTCGTAATTTCATTAAGCGTGACAAATGCAGCAATGAATAGTCAATCGCGTTCAAAATCGCGGCGTATTCGCTCCTTCTGGACAGGGTCTTAAGAGCAGTGCAGTCTCACCGCCCCACAACCGTGAACACACAGATTAAAACAATACACGCTAAGGGTCAATTTATGCGGTGCGCGTGAAGAAACTATCTTTTTGTTTGAGTAGAGGAATTACCGGAGCGAATGCGCAACTGGTTCAAACTTGGGAATAATAGTTTGTGTTAAAGTTAGATAAACTGTAATCATCGGTGGAGAAACTAACAAACTAGGGTTTTCGAGTCAGTAGTCCGAAATTTCCTGATCTCGATGTGCTAGTATTCTTTCTATAAAAAAGGAATTTCAGTGACACGAATGTCACTGAATATCACGTATTTATTCCCAATAGGAATAGACACATGGTACGCAACGTTGCAAAACCAGTACCATGGTTATTTCAAGATTCGTCGCCACTTATAGCATATTTTTAGGTGTGATGTGGTAATACAAAACAGAACATCAACCCAAATCCTGAAGGTGAAGGTAGAAAAATACTGAATCCTTTAAAAACATACATGGTTGTATTTTAAACATAACACTACCGTGAGACGTAGTAAAATAGTGGAATAAATAAGTTGTTGTCAAGCAGTCTATCTGCTGCCGTGGCGCATTGCTCCCGATAACGGGTCACAAATTGGCCCGAAACATGTCGAGCTAATCTCGATATAAAGACGTGAGTGTATCCGTGTTATTTCACTACATGATTACATTTTTCTTCCTACTCTAAAAACCGCAACCGTAAACTTCCTAACCTAAATTCGTTTCTCCAAAAAAGTTAAACGTTGTAAAAATACGGCGCAACGTCACGCTATCAGACTTCGCGTCCGTGTGACGCTATCAGCCGTCAGCCGCGGCGGCCTATGGGCGTTTGTGCACTACCATGAATTTTCAGATCCGGCGGTCCGGAGATTCCGGGTCCGGAATGGCATGAAAAAACCGGATGATAAGCTTGTGCACTTGTCCGTAATTTTACTGGCCGGCGTGTCGGCCACAGACTTATATCGACATAGATACCTCGAGTTTCTTTATTTTTTTATGAAAACCAAAACTAAGCGTGCCCCTTTTTCTTTACCTACTGTAACGTCACGTGAGCGCTATAGTGATGGGGATTGACAGTCCGAGTGAAACCGATTCAAAAGTGACGCCGCCTTATTCAAGTTGTCCTGTCTCTAGGCAGTTAAACCTAATCTAAGTGTTACAAAACTAAATAAAATCGCGTCCAAGGAGTCTTTAAGTCGCGTCAAAGTCTAAATTAAAAGGCGTCTCCCTTTTGGCTCGTTTTTGACATGCGAAGTACGTAAACTTGAGTCATCTATTTCGATAAAAGTCTGTGGTGTCGGCTCTTTTAAAAGGATGCCGTCGCAATTCCGCGAACCGAACGAAGCCGCGAGCGGCGAATAGACACAGATTAATACTTGTACAGATACAGACGCGGGACATTGTGCCAATCACAATTCTTCAACATGAACGATTTGTCTTACATCTATTCTATAGGTATTTATTAATATCATAAAGCTGAAGAGTTTCTTTCTTCGATTGATTGTTTGTTTGATTGAATGCGCTAATCTCTGGAACCGGTGATCTGATTTGAAAAGTTCTTTGAGTGTTGGATTACTTACCGGGATGGTTATACTAGACTTACAAAAATATAGCATCCTTAGTAAAAGTTCAATAATGTTACCGAAGGTGTAAAAAAAATACTTACCCGAAAAAATCATTTCACCGCGTGCGCTACGAAAACATAAAAAAGTAATTTCAAATCTCTTCGTACCTAATACCTAAGTGCAATAAGTACAGTAGGTACCTAAGTAATTATTTTAAACCCATATAATCAATATTATTATGTATTATGTTTACTAGAGTAAATTATTATGATATCTACTACCTATCCTTACCATTATCCAATAACAATATTACTTACGTGATCAGCATAATGTATTCGTTTCCATTCTAAGCACTCCGAAATGACAAACACATAGACAGACAGACATATAGACACACACAGACACAGACACACGCAAACATACACACAAAGCAATTATAGAACTACTTATATCAAAACCAATTATAGAACTGTTACTCTCTGAACTGCTACCTACTCTGTAAAACGACGCCAGTCAATGAATAAACCGGTCCGGAATGGGCAAAAGTAAAAAGCCGGTCCGGAAAATTAAGTGTAGTGCACAAGCTACTATAGACATTACATGGCCGGCCAAATCGGACCTTAAAAACCAGGACTGCCGGATCTGAAAATTCATGGTAGTGCACAAGCGCCCTATCTTTGACCTGTCATGTCGGAGGATGCCCTTGGCTGTGGAAACACACGGGACTGTGTTTCGGACGCGAATGCCACGATGAAAACTTAAGCGATAAAGCGATTTGCGGAGCAAATTATATGCAGACGGCGTCATGATTCACAGCGGAAATATGATAATAATGTTTTACAAGATACCTAACTAATGCAGTTAACATGCATATGTCACATCTGTGGAGATATAGGCACATGAAACGCCTCACAGATAAAACGATGATTATTTCACACTTCGCAGCCACTTTTAGCATATTTTTTGGGTTTTGAGTTTAGATAAAAGAGGTAAAGGCAAAGTCATAAATAAATGATAACTTCTGTACCTTCTTACTGTCAGCCTTTCAGGTATTACGTATGTCATACAGCTTTAAAAAATACAAGGTAAGAAAGCATTCACGCGTCAATAACCGTCGACCGCACCGATTTTGTAATCGGTATCCCGGTATCGGTTTGATTCTTCAAACCATGGTAGCTTAGGGACTAACGTAGTTTATTCAAACAACCGTAGAAAAGTCTCTACAACGCGTTTCAGGATTTACATAGGGTCACAATAGCAACATCTGTTGAACTTTAACCTCTAAAAGCTAACTATGTATCTACCAATTCGCCGGTGACGTTGAGGATTACGTAAAAAACCGCCCCGATTAAAACTGCAACGCCTCGCCGTATCTCAACTCAGTGCTACACCGCGCAAGTTATATCGGTAGTCGTCGTCCGAAGGCGGTGCTTTGTGCTCTGAGACAAGGAATGGGAGCAAATGTAGGTCACTCTATTACCGGGTACAGGGACGTAATGTGTGGTGCCAAGGCGGGAAGTCCACTTCTAACTTCACTCAGGTAACCAAAAAAAAATCGTTGCATACTCCTTTTGTTTTTGCTTGAACTTGGCACACACACTGCAAATGCGCTAACAAAGATGGTAGTCCCGAAACGCTGAAGTCCCGTAACTTTTTACAGATGTAAATCTAGCCCAAACTAAGGTTAGTTTAGGCCATAAATAAGCAGGTCATAAATATAAAAATCATGCCAATTTTCCCAAATGGGTCACTGACCCCACGAATACGTAATCAAAACCACTACGTCACGTTATTTTGTTAAAAAAAGTTAATAGTGACAGGTTGCCAGCCTCTTACCTAAAGCATTTATTTTTGTATCCTATGCTGCGCAAATGCCTCTCCTCTCAACCTCCACAACTCTCGGTCTTGCGTATACCAGACTAAAACGTACTTTAAAAAAAAAAGTTGAATAACGACTAATAAATCTGCCAAATACATTTAACGAAGCAGTTAACTTCCGGCAGTAATTAAGAAAAAACAATCATTTAACGCGCAACCCTTTACTGCATTAAAAAACTTAAAATCCACACCCCTAATTTGGCCCGCCACTTCCCCAAAACACCCTAATGTATTAGGGAGTAAATAAAAAGCCAAGAACAGATGAAATTGCTCTAAAAATTTATTGTCGCGAAAAAAATTCGATCGTCTAGCTTCATGCTAATTTGAGAGGAGATTCGTATCGAAGTTGGCTGGAAGCTGGGGCCACTTACATAAGGAGTTTTCGAATACCCATTATAATGTTATTTCAATTGGGTTGGAAAAGTTCTGGCGGATTTTCTCGAGACAGGCTAGTGACGTAACCAATTTTTAATACAAAGAAATAAGATAATTGAATTACTGTAACACATAGATACAATAGGTAACAGAGTGAACAACAACAGTGTTCTGTGATAACCTCTTCTAAGTATACATCACTACGTCACGATTATCACTAAATAGTATGAAACAAAATAGCTTCCCACTCTGTCCCTTTGTATACTTAGATCTTAAAACTATTCAATGACTTTTGAACCGTTTTTATACATATAATGATTCAAGAGCAAGGTTTAGATGTATAAAACATGCATAGTGTAGTAGACAAACAGTAATTTTCAAATGTGTCTAACTTGAAGTCGTAATTCTGTAGTAGATATATTTAAATCAGCATTGCACTCGTACGAAGCCGGGCAAGTCACTAGTTTTATTGTAAATTATTATTGATACTGTATTAAGCAACAAATACACCGCTTAGTCCTTGAAATTTTGTTGACCCCCTAAACGCTTTCCAAGCCTTCAATTTTTAATTGCAACATTTTTCGAGTTTCTTTTTAAATGACAGTCTAAGAAATCTCAAATTTCATAAAAGTTCTTAGTTACTTTACACGTTTGAAATATTCCGATTGTAATATTTTATTTGTTTAGTTTATTTGCCACATAAATAACATGTATAAAGAACAACTTAAAGCTTATCATACTGCTTATGACACTGTCACACATCTAAAACCCGAACAAAAGAATCCTAACACCCATCGACATGCCCGCGAATCTCTTTACGACTAAGGCCAACAATCCACCATTCCATCCCCCCATAAAGCTGTGACCTGTCCTGTGCAGGATAAGGGCGTTCGAGTATTAGGGATCGCGACGATGATAAAATATCATCGAGACGGCAAACAGGCGAACTAACACTCGTAAACTTGCACATGGGAGGATGTGGCGGAGCAGACGGGCGGTTGGGTTGCGGTTTTGACACTTGAGACGAACGGGGGGTTGGTAACCATTGGTTCATAGTTTGGTGGTCTTGATATTATTAAAAGATGGCACAGCCCATGCTTGACCGTTTTAGGAAATTTAGTGCAGTGTCCATTTGGAATATGTAATTTTTTACGTTCGAAACTATCGAATATTGGGATCTTTTGAGGTTCTTAAAACCATTATTACTCCATGTGGTGGCGGGTTTAGAATAACGCCTCTCCATTTCTTCCGTGGATTTCGTAAGAAATCAATAAGTTTAGGTGTGTTTTAAGCGACTAGCATCCTGTGACTATTGCACCTAAAATGTGCTAATAAATAAGCATGAAATAGTCATGGTTTTGGTCGTGTAAAGTTTGGTATTTTGGTATGCTCGGTTTACACCATTTGGGAATCCAGGCGTGATGTAAGTATGTATGTATTACTCCAGCCAGCGTACATTGTCATTTTCTGTCACTTCCAGTTAGATAACGACAAGTACAGTCGACCACGCGGCTCGTTTCACACGTTAGGACGTGTTAGTTAATTAGTTAGACTGTTTGGTACTTCTAGTAGGCTAGAAGTACCAAACAGTCGAACTAAACTCGTATGACACGCTCTCAACGCACTGACAGTAGAAGCCACGGATTAGATAAAGTAGGTTGGATTGGCAATATGCGCACGGCAGGCGCACCACAGGTATGACCAGAGGGTCATACTTTAAGAACCACGCGTTCATACTTGTTTAGTGACATGATGTTTGCATCGCCGTGCGGAGCTGCGCTAAAATCCTTTGAAAATGCCGTATTGTACGATTGTTACGAGTAGGTTAAAGAGTCAGGCGTCAAGTACCAAGCAAGGAGTAATTTATATTCACCGATAAGCATAGAAGCTTCGTTTTATAGTATATTTTTCGAAAAAACTATTTTTAATTATGAAATTCTAAGTAGAAACAACAATTACGCCAAGAGACACAGAAAATGTACATTGCTGTTGAAGTACGCAAATATTTCGGGTGAAGATACATTTGACGCGCAATGGATAACGAAGCAATCAAAATAAACACGCTTCTTCAACTCGATCGCGGCCTCGCCAGACTTGAGTTTGTAGTGAATCTTGTGCGGGTAGTTGTCTCGTACGTATGCACTTTCGACGCAGTGTGCGAACCAATTGCAGCTCTTTATTCTACGTGTATTAGTGTGCGTAATTGTGTATCTATTATTATTGTTGATGTAGTGGAGTTCTTTGGTGGGAGACAGGTGGCGACGCTGGTTTTCAAACAAAAGTGTGACTTTTGCCTATCCAACCTTCTTTATTCTGATCCGTGGTAGAAGCAGCAAACGCGGTGACGCCACGGCATCAGTTGTAACATTCAAAAACAATCGAAGAGCGCGCCTTACCGCCGCCGCCGGACTGCCCAGTTTCCATCCTTTATCATTACGCATTCTGACTCCCACCCATCAGGGCAGCCCCCATTAATAAGCTACAGGCCTCCAGATTGATCATCATCATCAAGCCCTATTAAGTCCCACTGCTGAGCACAAGCCTCCTCTCGGTATGAAATGGCTTGGGCTATACTACCCACGCGAATTACTTCATCGTTGTGTGCAGGTTTCCTCACGATGTTTTCCTTCGCCGAATATCACGTGGTAAATATCAAATTTGATATCGCACATCTTACCGCGTCCGCCGGTCTGCCCAGTTCACAGCCTTTATCATTACGCATTCTGACTTCCACCCATCAAGGCACCCCCCATAAATAAGCTACAGGCCTCCAGATTGCCGGGTTATAAATGAAAGGGTGCAGGAAATTAGGGTTTTTTACAGCACCGACGGCGTGTCGTTGTCGTCGTAAACAATTTTTAATACCGTGAAAACGGTCGTATCGAGTGCCCGGGATGATGGGGTTAGGCTTGATTTGACTAGGCGCGGCGAAAGTTTTTGATAGCGTTTTGATGTAGTTATGGAGAATTTGCTGGGGTATAGTGTGATTTTGCAAAGCCATTTGGCGCCTTACATTCAAATTTGTGCAGACGATGGGTGGAAGCGGTTATTAAAGGAAATAAGGCAGTTACGAATGAGGCAGTGATCACATGATTTTGGGAAACATGAACAGTTGAAAGTAGGTATACAACGTGTTACAAAAAACCAGGTAAAAAATGAAAATGATCATAGCGAAAAATATTGCAAATGCATAAATATGCATTGTTGCAAACTTAATAAGAGGAACGTAAGTATAAAACATGCATAATATGGAGAAACACTGATAATTTCTGAGGTGCATTTAAATAGGCATTGCACCCGTACGAAGCCGGTCGCCAGTTTTTAATGAATCATTAAATCACTATCCACTACGTTCCAACCTAACCGCAGACATAGCCCGAATATGGACCTAGAACTATGCCCAAAACACTCAAAATAACCAAACATCGTCTCAAATAAAACACCCCCACCTGTAGCGGGTCCGCGGGTGATTAAACTTGCCCAATTATGAACCCCGGGTCATGGAACCCCAACGAGTTAAACAGCGGATGGATGCGTCAGGACAGACCTATATCGAAATAGATGACTCAGGTATGTACAATAACGTCTCTCCATTTCTTCAGTGGATGTCGTAAGAGGCGACTAAAAGGAAATAGGTTTAGGTATGTTTTAAGCGACAGGCTAGCAACCTGTCACTATTCTACCTCTTCCATCTTTGCAAACCTAAAACTATGCTGCAAGTGGCTGCGAGGCGTGATATGGTCATAAACATAAATAATCATGGTTTTTGTCTATGTCACGTTTCGTGTGCTCTGCCTACCTACATTTGGGAACACAGACGTGATTGTATGTAGGTATGTATGTACTTCGCGTGCCAAAAGGGAGAGCAATGCCCTTCCTTTGACGCGATTTCATTTAGTTTTCTACCACTTAGATTAGGTTTAAATGCCAAGAGACAGGACTTGAATAAGGCGACGACGGCGACGTCAACTTTGTTTATTCCCATCACTAAAGCGCTCATGTGACGTTTCGGAGAGAAAAAGTGGCTTGGTTTTCATACAAATGTAGGAACTCGCGGTATCTATTTCGATATAAGTCTGTGGTCAGGACGGACTTTATGAGTCCAGGGCTAAATGTGACAAATACTAAGTAATTCTGTTGGATAATGAAGTTATTCCGTCTTTGCAGGGGTGACAATCGAGGAAGCACTTGTTTGATGATTGCTGTTTCTAATTACTGAGAGGACAGGTGAATGACCTGAACCGGGTCACTGAAGAATTATATTAGTTAGGCAGAATCTGTATTATCAAACCGCGTTTAGAAAGGGATTGAGCTCATATGTCATTTTTGAACTAGATGCATGGTATGACATTGTCAGTGGTAGAGTATGCAGATAAAGTAAATTGTTATTTTGGCACAATGAATTTCTAAAGCATGGAAAAAATATCAAATTATGTTGCGTTTTTCTATTGATTTCCGTTAGCATTAAGAGACAATACTTCAGATCAAATAGAGTTACTTTCTTAATATATTTTTTATTTATGTATTTTTGAACAGCTACGGCAATTTAATAAAGCGAAATAATGTGGTTAGTGACAGATTTGTCAGATACGATATTACAATTTTTTATTAAAAAAATTACAGTATTTACCGAAAATAGAGTTTAAATATGCAAATCATATTCAGCTATTAATTCTCTTATCTATAAGGGTCTGCACTTATGAAGATATCAAATATTGGTGCTAACGGTACTCTCGAATCCCTTTCTAATCGCGGTTCGATAATACAGATTATCATGTTTCTGTAGAAATATAACGATACACATTTCTTGTTTTGTTAGAACTAATTTTGTCTCGCTTGAGTAAATTAAATTTTAAATAAACCTCAATTTATTAACTTACTTAATAATTAGTAAACACTTTATTGTACAAAAGGAATGAACACGAAATACATACAAATGAAATGGCCAAGTACAAAGGCGGACTTATCCTTTAAGGGCCCTCTTACAGTCAACCTTTGAGAAGCAGAGAGGAAACTAAATCATAGAGATCGACAGAAAATAGAATAGAAAAATATAAATACAAAAATAGACATACGTCAATAGATTACATCAATTTTACTTTCGAACAAATCCACCAAACCGATATCGAACAGAATATTGATGATTGCCAAATTCACTGCAATTGGTGCTCGACATTTGTCTGTCGATTCCAGTTGATTGTTGCTAATGGGACCTTCCAATTGACTGGATACAAGTGTCAATGACCTCTGATACCTCTGTGGATGTATAGTTTCGTGTCCCTTATTAGCGGGGCCCTTAATTTCAATTACCTGTGTCGGGTTTAGAATTAAGGTTTTCTTTTTTTTTATGGATGTCGTAAGAAGCGACTAAGGAAATTAGTTTACTTATCTAACTTGGAACCTAAAAAATATGCTAAAAGTGACTTTGAAGTGTGAATGTAATGTTCCGTAAAGTGATATAGTAGGTACCTACATGTGCTATGCTATTTTTCATGTAGCCGACGTCAACATACGAGTATACATATTTATTAATTAGTAAATAAGTGACAATCTCTTTTTTCTTAAATACAATATTGATTACAAAACGAACGTACGAGTATTCATATGAAAACTGGGTTTCATATGAAAATGAGGGCGATGTAGGTAGATTTTCGCTGGATAGGATTGGATGCTATATCGATGTTGCATACAGAGAAATTTTAATGTGATGTTTTTTGTTTTATTCACATAAAATGCAAAAAAGTTTCATTTGCGGTTTAGGTACATACCGAACAGAGAATAACTTTTTTTTCATATACGCGTAACTTAATTCATATACGCGTAAAAAATACAAAAACTAGCATAACTATTTGGGGAGGCCCAAATGCAAAGTCACATTAAACTGATGTCATCATATGAAAGTACAGACCCAGTTTATATGGGTTGTGGGGTTCGGGGTTTGGGTCCAACAGCACCCTCGGTTTGATCGTAAAGTTTGCATTGGTCATTCATGAAGTAGAGGATTTTAACAGTAAACGGACTTGGTGTTAGCGGTTACTGGGTGAATCTGATTACAAAAGAACATACTTATACGTTCCGTGACCAAATCGCGGACGTTTTAGAAACAGGTCAGGTCAAGAGTACCCGAAATCGACGAGCATGTGTATGAGGAGATTAATGAATGTGGATGAAGCAAAAGAGGTATGTCAGGATAGTAGCGAGTGGAACAAAGTAGTCTCTGCCTACCCCTGTGGGAAAGAGGCGTGACGATATGTATGTATGTATGTATGTAGCGCCTCAGCGCCTCATTCGTCAAATAGCCGAACTAATCTATCTAGCTATCGAAGTTTCGACGAACGGTTGCTTAATTACAACTTCCAACTTCCTCTCTATTTACTTCAGAACCCAGGCATAACATCTGCCTGGAGAGAGATCTCTCTATTGGTGTATATTCCCAAACTTATTAAGGAGAACTATATTTCAAAAACATAATACATGTGCATCAGTTCAATACATACACAAGACAGTGAAACCTCAAGAATTTACGCTAGTCGTGATTCTTGTGTCTCCCACCGCGACGTCGCCTAGCTAGTTCGCCAAGTATTTACTGGCGCAGTTAATAATATATTAATTAATGCATTGCCTTCAGCTTGAAATTTGCAATCGCAGATTAACATAGAACAGAAGTGGCTATACAGCGCGCTCCGAAGCTCATTTGCTTCGTGCGACACGTTGACACAGGTTGCGAGTCAGCAGCCAGCGAACATTGTTTTTTGACGTACAGTAATAGCTAGTCTATTTCGCTTTTTTACTATTACTTACTATTTTTTATTATTAATAAAATGCGACCCAATTTCTATATTCGCGGCGAAAAATTTCTTCATTCGCGGGTGTATTGTGGACAATGCGAATTCAATTTAAAATCACTTAACTTGACATTGTATTGTGTATTGTTATGTTGTATTTTATATTGAATGAATAAATAATCTAATCTAATCTAGTCTAATCTAATTTAAATGACGAATAATCTATGAAAGTTAAAAATGTTGACTGCAAGCATAGCCGAAAATGCCAATGGAATAGGACGAGTTCCAACAGACAGAACCAAGTGAAAATGTGAACCCTGAAACCTGATGTGAAGGTCATTTAAGTAGTTATTGTTGAGTCTTTTAAGGCGAATTTTAAAGTAAAAGTTGAATATAAACGATGGCATTTCCAGTCTCTTATTAGTTCTGTGTCCGCAGCTAAACTTGCATCCAGACTAGACGACTAAGTAGATTCATGGTGTATTAATATGAGTAACTGCCGAACGGAAGGCACTTTGCAAGCGTATTCTGACTTCCCTCTCTGCTAGTCAAAATCTTGTGATAAATATCAAAATACTTGCGAACAGCCGTGACTTTATAATGTTTTAAACTTTCTTGATTCTCGCTTATATTTATATGTACGCGGGACTTTATCACGTTCGAATTGAATTACATGTCGACGTTTCGGCCGCGTTACAGCGACCGTGGTCACGAGTAGACACTCGCTATAACTTTGTGATTCAATGTAAAAAAATAACGTAACATGCCGCATAAGGCTTAAACGGTTCTCGGTAAACGCTGTCAAATAACACAATAAGGCCCTGCGTAGACGACCGACTATCCGCGACGGACTTTTTAGTCTGTGAAAATAGAACATATGGAATTATATGCAGTAACGCACACGACGTCCAATCCATGCAGACTCTTTGTGCGCCGCAGACTCTATAGCACAGAAAGTCTGTCGTCTGCGCTGAGCCTAAGTTTGAATCTAATGCAGGTCAAAGTTATTAAGCATTTGATACCAAAGTAAGCCCCCAAATATAGTACGGGCTTTTAATAGCACTGTTGTGTTTTGATCGTAACATCACAATTTGCAAAGCAAATTCAATAAGACAGTGCTTCGTGCGAAACTCGCATCTGACCTGCAGGTGCAAAAGGTGAACAAGTAGAGTACCAGGACTACTGGAGACGACTAACATAAGCCAAAGGAACAATTCTATCGTTAATTCATGAAATTCTATCCGCAACTTCGTGTACGGGAATAGAAACTTTGTACCTCCCGAAAAAACACAGTTTTGGTGATTTGGTTTCTAAAAATACAGCACATATTGACAATGTATACTGTATTTGACCTATATTTGAAAACGGTTATTGTAACTACTGTAGTCCACAGTGTTAACGCGTAACTTTAAGCCTTGCGTCGGTAATTCCTTTCACTCGTAATATTTGTGATAGTGAAGTTTTGAATTTTAACCATACTTAGCTCGATTCGGCTTGTCGCGACACGGAGACCGTAATGTAAAAACAAACTTTGTTATATTTAGAATTTTTTTTTATATTTGATTTCTAGGAATAAAAAAATGTATGGAATATTGTTGTTACTGCAATTGATCGTTAGGGCTAACGCCCATTAGGACAAAACAATAGTCTTGTGTCGGTCAGGAACTAAGAACTAAAAGGAACTACCGACCGAAATGAACTAGTTTCTTATTTTGGATCTTAATAGGTCTCGGTCCTTTAGTTCAGTCGAACTATGCGATCGTATGAACGAAATAAAGCGAGAGCGAGCCGAACTCTGGCGGAACTACACTACCCAAATTCATGCGGCGCTCGGGTGAAAGAGACAAAAAGCAGTCTTTTAAAGTGCGCCTTACGCAAGTGCGAGGGAGACGCAGTACTGAACTAATACATTAGACCGAAAAGTGTTTAAAATATGTATAGTGGTCAAATAAAATAAGTTAATTCGTTCGGCGCGCGTTACGGGTGTACCGCCATTTAACTAGTCAAGATTTCAGTGCGCATCGCTTTTACCTAAAAACTACCTACTTAAAAATAAAGCTTGCCAAGTCAAATGTCGAGCTGTACTTCTTCCGAGACCTCAAAATGTTTGCTCCTGAAAAGGAGCTGCGAGCAAAAGAGCCTTCGGTGCTCGTTATGGTTCTCGGTAGCGCCTGAACTAAAGGAACTAAATGAACTAAAAGAGCGAACCAGTTCCTTTCACCGATTGAACTAAACCGAGCGGGCACAACTCTACAAAACAGTTCGGGTAAATGATTTTAGGACCAACGATGTTAAATCTCGAGAGCGACCGTGTCTGAAGACATCTCCGTAGTTTTAATTCTCTAAGCGATGTTGCTGTTGATGCTAAGCACGGCGAGGCAGCTTGTAGAAATCGCGAGCTAAGTGAAAATACAAGATTGGACTGCGGTTTAATATTGGAAGTGTTAGCTAGGGGAGATAGTGAACGTGCAAGTTGTTAATAATATGCAGAACGCCGTCTCGTTGGAGGTAAGTTAATCAAGCTACTGCCATTGCTTTCCTAAATGTAGGCAGAGCACACGAAACGATACATAAACCATGACTATGTTGCGTTTCGTGGGCAGTTTTGGCATTTTTTTAGGTTGTGATTTGGCGGGTATAATCTCTATTATAGGTGTTATCCTAAATCCTGACACGGAATACTGATACTATAATAAATTCGAAGCGATGCGTGTCTGTGACTCTTTAACATACAAACGGGTTATTTTCTGGCAGTGGCCAAACGTACAAACATTCCAAAACAAGCCCAGTACGGGAACAATTTATTTCCGTACCGTGAATAACACAAACGGACAGAAACAAAAGAAACTTCAAATGAACAGCGCACGGAGAGAAAGCATCAATATTCCTCAATTTCCACATCGGATCACTGGCAGACGGCTGCCAAGTATTTCTATTTATCATTCACAGAACAGGGACGCTATCCATTACATTTGCTGGAGCCAATCGGGAATTCAATTTCCGATATGATGCGTTTCACTAAGAGATTGCCGGAACAGGAGTCCCGCGGACTGCGCGATTTGTTGGATGCGAAGATTTCGAGGTAGGAAATCTGGTAAGTGTGAATTTTCAAACGCGATTTAGTTGCAATCGCTACTGCAGTAGATATTGATGTAACGGTCCGGTTCATGACATGCTGTAGCTAGTGATATACGTACAGTCAAGGAAATTGATAACTGTGCCACTTTGTACCTGTTCACGAGAAATGTCACTGTGACATACCATACTTTCTACTAATCAAAGCAATATGAAACTCACTATGAGAAGGTTCAAAGTGGCACAGGCATCAATTTCCTTGACTGTACATCACGTCTGTATTCCCAATTGGGGAATGGCTTAATGTCTTCTAGGTTAAATTCAGTTATTAGTAAACTTACGAAGACAGGCAGTTTTTAACCGACTTCAAAAAGAGGTTCTCAATTCGACCTAATTTTTTTTTTTATTTTTTTTTTGTGTGAATGTTACTCGATAGCTCGGAGACCCGTGGACCGATTTTCAAAATTTTTTTTTTAATCGATAGGGTATAACTCGAAATTGGTCCCATTGGCACGACACCAGGGTCTGATGATGGAATCTTGGAGAAATCGAGGGAACTCTTCAAATTTTATATGGAGATGTACGGCGTTTTCGGTAATTTGTTGATGAAGTCAAGATTTTACATTCAGTAAACAGAATCTTTTCAAAATATTGCTAATTTGAAGTCGGTTTTTTTTTTGTTTAAAATTATTGAGATTCAGCACATCATAGTTAATATAATAGGATTAATAGGTAATAGGTAGTTTAATGCTTAATAGTAATACATATGCTTAATATTACGGACAGGGGGCCCACTTCCGAACAACTTCAAAAAGGCATAAAAATATTAGCTGTCTCTGTCTACCTTTACCTGCTTGCACGCGAAAATGAAACTTAACCCATTCTTGGTCACTGTGCCAATTTGGGAACACTTAAAATTTAGGGAAAAATTTAAATTGTTGACGCTAAATGTAATATGATTGGGTACAGTTTTATAATAATAAATAAATCTCCACCTTGTCGACAATAACGTCGCTCCAAACTCTACCGAAAAGATGAGAAAACTCGCAAAAATGCCTAAAAAAAAAAATTTTTTTTTTCTCACTTCCTAATTCCTTTTATCCTCTTTAATTATAAAATCAACAAATTTTTGATGAATCTCTGCTAGTTTCATTTTGACCATTAATGGGTTAATGTGTTATATCATCATCCATATTCCGTTGAGCGTTAAAACCGTTTTTACGCAAAGGATTACTAAGAGATTGGCGGAAAAAAATAACACACTTTATCGTAAAAAATTGACGTCTTGAATAGCAATTAAAAAACAATAAAATAAGCAGTTAACAAACACAAAAAGTTTATAAATCATAGAAAATTCAAGCTGAACTAAAAATGGAGGCGATAGAGCTGACTTCTGAATCTGATGAGGAACTGGGCTGGTAACTTCCAAACACGACATTGGACAACTTTCCCTTATAGAAGTCCTCACGGTATATCCTCTTGCGCTTTGGACGGATGCTTGGTCTTTTCAAGTGGCTGGGTCCCGGGACGTCTCCAGAACGCTTCATCTTCCTCAAGGATTCGGAGTCAGCTGCCTTGTCTTTGCTGGTCTTCGGTTCCTGTTTGCTCGTGCTGGCGTCTTCGTCCAGGTTCGAGGCCTTGATTGGTGACATTATCTCCCTTATTGCTGTCCTATAATATGAAATCGGGGTTGTAAGATGATGGGACGAAGAGATTGCCTAAACTGAGGTGATCTACTGCAGAAAAAGGCAAAGAGGGGTTTGGAATAAGAAGACCAGACCAGATTTCAAATTGGAAATTAAGCTCATTGCGTTGTATAGTTGAGTGTGTTGCCATTTGTACATACTAAAGACTCAACATACAATAATAATGCTCAAAGAAATTGATTACCGATACCCGGTTTATATCCCATCTGTTAACCGTCTTCTTTATTCACTTCCATTGGAAGTTGATTTACTAAGTGTGGTGGTTTTAATAACATCTCTCTATTTTATTCGATACGGTAACAACCTGTCACTGTTACCTCTTAACATAATTATGTAACCAAAAATATGCCAGAAGTGGCTTTAAAACGTGAAATACACATGGTTTCGTCTATGCAACGTTTCGTGTGACTTGCCGACCCCATTTGGAAATACAGGTGTATGTATGAATCTATTGTTAGAAGTGGTAAATAGCTGGTTTCATTTATTTAACAATAATATTAAAAAATATAGAAGCAATAATATTTATAAACCACAACACAACCGCAGCACGAATGCAAATTTTTATGAGCAAAATAGGAGTATGCTGACAATATGGGCGCTGTTCTTCGAGTATTTACCTGACATTATCCGCAGAATTGTATCTCGACAAGTCTTTCGTGTTATCGGAATCTCGCACTGGACTCTCAACGCCTCTCGATCGGAATCGAACCTGATCCGACCTTGGAGTGTCTTTCGAGGTACCAACATCCTTCTCCTGGTGCAACCCTCTCATGTCGCATGCGGCGTCCAGTGACGTGAATCGCGGCTTCGTCGCATCTCCCATAAAATCAAACGATGTAAATAATATCCAGTAAGAAAGTAAAATACTTTGCTGTGTATAATCTATCAAAAAGTGTCATTGTCAAACCGTATGTCAAAATACAGGATTAGTTTTTCGCCAGGCATAAATAATAAACGGATCTTTTTAAAAATACCGCAAAAGAAGACCGAATCATGAAGATTCGCTTCGTTCTTAAGCGTGTCACACACTAAGCAGATACGGTAAGATATCTGTTACTCAACAGATATCTGTCAATATCGCTCCCTATACAATTCAATGAGCAAACACACACAGCGCAGATTTACCGTCAAGTATCTTTTGGCACGACATATGGAAAATTGGGATTTATACGCTGATAAAATGGTATATGCGTAGTCTGGGACAAGCTTTAGTCAGTTTTCTTTAATTCCATTCAAAGTTCAAAGACTTCCAATATGTGCAATATAAAGTAAAAGTTAATTCAGACTAAAAATAATTGGAGTACCTTGCGCGCAAAGAACTCGGTGCACTAACGCCGTGTCAACGAACTCTTGTGCAAAACGCGAGAAACTAAATGAAGAATCGTGAGACCGGAGCATAAAAAAATAAATTAGTAGACAACATAGCTATGTAGCTACTTTATATACCAAGTTAATAATTCAAGCGACTCGACATAAACTTCGCTGGCAAGCTTAGAGGAGCGTTTCATTTCGGCAGGTACGACACACAGGGGAACAATGTTTAATAATTAGCTTTATAATTTAGCCCAAATTCTTGCACCGACAGGCGGACTTAAGGCTGAACCAGCGAAATTAGCCTTGGAAGCTTTATTGCTGGTAGGTGAGTTATGCGGAGTACAGGGTGATCCTAATTTTGTAAATGAGTGGGCCGTGTTCGCGACGGATGGCGCGCTGTAAATTAGTTGGGGCTGTTATTCTGTTATGACGCGGCCTCAAATGGACTTGTTTGTAGGTGGGCAACGGTTGGGGTGAAGGGGAAGAGTTGCTGGAATGCTTTTGTTTTGCGTGAAGTTGATCCCGGAATCATAATTCTATAGAAATATGTGGTTGTAGTTACTTTACCATACATGGAGATTGGTTAATGTGGTAAAGCAAAAGGTATGTCAGGTCGTAGCAAGTGGAACGAATGGTCTCTGCCTACCCGTGGGAAAGAGGCGTGACGGTATGTATGTAGTAATAACGTGATCTTAAAATTAAAACTTCAACAATGTATTGCTAGGCGAAACCTTTCTCACATTCTGGCAACTATGATAAACAACTTACGATTTAAACATTGAGGATATAACATAGAGTACTAATGTCATCTTGGTTGTTCGGAAATTATTCCGCAAAACAATTGAAGACCTCGCTGTGCTCTTATTGGCCGGCCCAAGATCGCGCGCCACACTAGAGTTGGGCAAGTTTACAAATGTATCGATAATATCGATATCGATAATAGTAATTTTTTACTAATTGTCCTGGAACGCAATTTTTAAAACAAGCTCACCTCTCTGTCTTCGCACTCATCGTTCAATATTAATATCGCTCCTGTACAATTATAAATGAGAAATGTAAACCACTTTTAAAATAAAAGATTATAAAATTCACCAACAAATTTAATTCCTTACCAATGCAGTCATCTTTTGGTTTATTGAAATAAAAAATGCTAATCTGGACCGAGATAATAAAATAAAACTGTCAAAAAATTAAAAAATACAAAATTTTTTATCAAGGTTACCTACTGTAAACATTGAACTGTTTCGTTAAATGAATCTAAAATAAACCTACTTTCAATCACAGCGGATTACAGCTAATTTAATTTAAGTGAATACAATCAAAACTTTACAAAAATGATTGTTATTGAAAAATACAAAAAAGCAGTTTTTTTCTAAATAAAACCCGCGGGGACACTGGACTGTAATTGTTAGCAGTGGAAGACTTCGGCCCCTCAACACGAACCTCGAAAATTGATTTGATTGATTGATTGGCCCAAAATGATGCTAAAAGTGGCTGCGAAGCATGAAATAGTCATAATCATGGATATGTCTATTTCACGTTTCGTGTGTTTTGCCTACCCCATTTGGGAACAAAGGCGTGATTTTATGTTATGTTAACATTTATTTAATTCGGCACCGTTTCGTAATTTATTACGAAATACTTATAAATATCGATACATCATTTGATTATTAACAGCGCAACTCTAGTTACACTGTGTATTGACAGAATGAGATGAAGTAATGGGATGACACCTAGGTGAAAGTGAGATGCATAATTATGTGTCATTTTGAATGACCAGTTAACTTGAGCTGCACTAAAATGAATATAAATTGAAAAATGCATGTTTACTGTTAATTACCGGTTAAATGTAACACCGTCTGTTTTCAAATTTGAATTTTTGCCGTTTTTACCACACCAACGAATGGAACAGTACGTCATTACGCAAGTATATTAATTTACATCTAGAAATATGAGGAGTTGCACGCAGATCTGTTGTTGGCTCCATACAGTTTCTGTGACAGTGACACTACACGTTAGTATATTGAAATAAACAAACATTTGCGGACCGGGGTTGCGAACATTGTTTCTCTATAGGTTCTATCCTCTATGGATTTAAATGACATTTCGTGACCAATCCCGTAGTTCGTGTTTGCATTATTTACATTTTCTTGCCAATTTAATAAAAAAACAGCAATTTTTATATCTGAATGAAACTTTTGAAATAAATTCATTTTAAAATACAGAATCTGCCCTTATTATCACGAAAAACCAAACTTTTTTTTAGACAGGATTTTGGTCCACGAACTAGAAGAAAATCCTGAAGTTACACAGTAACAAAAACTACAAGACCGCTTGTGCGCCCGTGGGCTGACCGTAAGGCTGTGTCCACACGGCCCCATCTGCGCGCCGTTCTCATAATGGAATTGGCTGTTTATTCGGAACCGAGTCGTGTGACCCCGCCTTACTTCATATGGAAGCGTCACATGAAAATCTTGCTTCGCGACACGCTACAAGTCTTTAGATACTATAAAATTATACATAAGACACACCTGTGTTCTCAGATAGGGTAGGCAGAGCACACGAAACGCTACATGGACATGATTTTGCATTTCGTAACCACATTTGGCATAATTCATGTTTTTATGTTATGAGGTTTAGAATAACACCTCTCCATTTCTTCCGTGGATGGCGTAAGAGGCGATTAAGGAATTAGGTTAAGGTATATTTTAGGCGACAGGCTAGTAACCTGTCACTATTATCCCTGCCATCTCAAAACCTGAAAAGGTTGCTGGAAATGGTTATGAAACGTGAAATAGTCATGGTTTTGTCTATGTAGCATTTCGGGCGCTCTGCCTACCCTAGGGAATACAGACGTGATGTATGTCTCGTCGATCAAGCCTTATCCAGGATCGATAGATCTTCGCTGCACCCCAATACGTCACTTAGATTTATGTGTTACTATTGACAGTTCCTTCTTTGACAACTTCCCGCACTTGAAGAGTACTTATTGCACTTAGCCTCTACTCACCCCTCTACCAGGGGGTAACTTTTAGTGCAATGGCGGGGCAATTGCTCATGAGACGTTTTCTCCTACTACTAAGAGGATTTGTTTTTATTTTTATTAACATAGGTGTTGTTTTAGTAGTAGATTCTTAGGGCTGAAATTAAAATAATGATTGTTATATTTTGACGTGTTTTAATATCTGTGTAGCATTGTAGGATAAATCGGTTTCGATATTTTTTATAAGACGACTAATTTCATCGCTTTAGTTCTTAGATTTTACTTCTGAAAATACTGAATTTTTAAGAACAATGTCGAGGGATTTTTGACTTTCAAACTGTCGATTTAACCGAACGAGAAAAAAAATTGCCGTGGCATAATTTTCACTTTCAATTTGTCACTCTTTGCAAATTTCAAATGCACATTAAGTTGGTTAGATTATCGCATTAAGTGTACATAGATCACATAAATTCCAAAGGCTATTTGATTTATATCAGTTTTTGAAAATCATAACCAATCTTCCCTAACTTTTAATATCAACCAACATTTTTAAATGCAGCCCTTTCAAAACAACAGCCGCACTGCCTCCCCACTTCCCCCATAAACAGAAAAAAACTCCAAAATGTTTTTCTACAAAATTTTGAACAAACCCTTGAACGACACCACATCAGAACTTTTCCATTTACAAAATGGACCCATAACGATCATTTGGAACCCGAAACATTCATTACACGACTCAGAAATAGCGGCGTCATATTCAGGGCGTGCGTTAGGAAGCGAGCGGGTACGAAACGCCCTATCCAAGCGTATTTGCGCCCGCTAAACGCTGCGCTTGTGAGAAACTGGTGGTCAGTCAGCACTGATGTAGTTAGGGTGTTTTTCAGCACAACGTACAGTAGGCCACAAAGTCTGTACATCGGTCTTAGGAAAGAGACAGTAAGGAGAGCGAGACAGCGCTCTACAGCACCTAAATTAGCCGAGAAGGCCGTAGTCAAATACTGTTACTATTTTTTAAACCACTTGGAAGGCAAATCAGCAAGTGTTCCTGATTTAAACCTAATTGTAAACGATAACCTTCTTCCATAGATAATCGCAATACCAGGCAGATTGTGCGTAAGAAGCACTGCAAGGGCTAATACAGAGGCCTAAGGTAATTTCCATCCAAACCAAAACAAAAATGACTTTCTGCCAAGTTTCTTGCGGCGCATTCTTCTTGGCAATGACGGTCTTTCCGAAGTGCTGGTAGACTCGAAAATGACGTGTAAAAGTGCTCTAAGGAGCATATTCACATAAATAAAGTTTTGAATTTTAAACAGCAAGTATAGCTTTAAGCTTTGAGGGTAAGATGGCAATAGCGATCCAGATTCTGCACTCTTCCCCGCGCCCGCCTGTGTTTTATCCGGCGCCCTTACACACTTTGGTTTACCCCCTCCCCTGGTCATTAAAGATCTCTAAGGGCTCTTAAATATTCCTTATTCCATCCTTCACTCCGATAGCCGGCCGGGAAACGTTACTCTCTATTATCTTAAATATCAAGAGATTAGGCAGCAGCCGCGAAATTAATACGTTTTTATTTTTAAAACGTTTAAAATTATAAAACTGCCTTGGGTTTTTTGATGGGATGTTTTTTATCAATTTTATCAGAAATCAGCGTAGCTTTCAAAATGTTTTATGAGTGTATTCGAAGTATAGGCACCTTGTTAGTTTCTACACTTATTGTTGATTTTGTTGTTAATTTGTTATTCACGAAATGAATAAAGTCCCAAAAAATACTGAAAATATTTGTACTAAACGACTTTCGTCCGACATATAAGCTTCGCTAGATAGCGCTGTATGGGGTCTCACTATCATACGTTTACTATGAAACTTGACTCCGCTTTCATAGCGTCATCTACTGAAGACCAAAACCTCTATTTAAAACACTCATACACTAAAACAAGCGATCGTAACACCCATTCAAATATTCCATAAATCCCCCTACACGTCATCCATTTCCATTTATAAGGATTAGCACCGGCTAGTACCTCCCATTTATCGACCAGCCAATGACATGCAAATATATTCAGACTTGTACAAAGCTTATCAAAGTCTGGTACACTGCAGCTTAGACCATCGGCCTAGTGCATAATGCTCCTTTACTTCATGCATTCCTAGTACATGCATTCATTGGTCAAGCAAAGATGGGATTTTACATTACACTGTGTTCCCGAATGGGGTAGGCGGAGCGCACGACACGCTGCATAGACAAAACAATTATCACTCTATGTTTCGTAGCCACGTCTAGCATATTTTTAAGGCTTTTAGTTAAGAGGTACAATAGAGACAAGGATGCTAATCTGTCCCCTAAAATATATCTTTACCTATTTTCTTAGTCGCCTGTTACGACATCCATGTAAGACAGCACACGGTAAAAGTTTACGGCATTTACGCCTGTCCAATATCCAATTAGGGACAACATTATATCGCAATTAATATAAAATCAGAAAATTACAGCGAACCAATTAAAACTGACAACTGAAAGTTAACTTCCTTTGATGGCACACAGTTAGTTAATGCCAGTTTTATAATTACAATCATCAAAAACTAAAGACAAAAAAAGAAAACTCCTGTACCGAAGATAAGAAACGAGCGAAACAAAGAATAACAAGACAATCGGACCTAAATACCACGTCTAATCAATTGAGTCGAATGAAATACACTTCCAAAGACAATCGAACAATTCCCGCCGATATTCTGCACGAACGTTAAGTTCGGTGCAATGTAAAAGTATTAGCCACAGTGGAATCTGAGAGAAATCTCGGAGCACCATCTTTGATATTTACTTTGTAGACGAAGATAAAAAGCGTCCATTTGCTGGATTTATAAAATGGATGTTAAAACCCGGGAGGACAATGCAGTGCTTTGAGATCGAAGCGGAGTGCTCTTGGGTCTTTTTAAAACGTATCACCTCATATGTTTTTGCTCGGTGAAGTATTTTTGGGACGGACGAGTTTTTAAGACACAGACGGACCTTCAAAAGGAAAGTACATCTTTGGAGATTTAAAAGGTTTGTTTCCTGTTGTAATACTTGAGAATGCTTGGCTTAGATTAAAGACAAATACCTAAAGTAGGAAACGGCTCACAACAATTCGTCAAATATAAAAACGCTTCTAGGCATAAGACAATACTCTATGAGGATCTAGTCAAAGTGAATGAAACATACCTACTACAAATTAGGTGGAAAAGTTCTTACCATGGTAGTATAATACAAAAACAACAAAGCATTATGTTCGCGATCGTACCTACTAGCGCCCTCTAACGGTCCACGGCTGCAACTGCAACAGCGACAACTATCGATCGCTTGAAACTTAGTGCACTAACTTGCCGCGAGGGAGCGCGCCAATCGACGTGTAAAAAATATAAAACGACCGTCAATATTCGTCAGACGTTATATTCGCTAGACATTTCTCACATTCACTTATATATTCGTACATCTAATCGTCTTAAATACGATTTGTATTATATTCGTTTCATTAAAAAGGTCAAAAACTTGTACAAAGTTAAGCAATTAAAAAAGCTTTCGTCCAAAATCAAAGCTTAATCATTGAAGAAAGCCCGCCGTCTCCAACTATCCTCACCGGGCCACGTAACTGCCCAAACATTGTTCCTTCGAGCCGGCTCATCGGATCTTGAACACCGAGGAGCTTCGGATCATCAGCTACGAAGAGCCAGAAGAAGAGACGGTCGGGTTGAAGATCATCCATTTAACCATTTCTTTCCGTGTTTCATTTGTGCGGGGTTCGTACTGAACTTTTCTAGAACTTTCACTCAGTGTCTACGACTGCCTACACTTAAACTGTAAGTAGATATTTGCTTATTCCCTTAATTAATAGCTGTTATAATGGGCGGCGGTGACAAATCACCTCTTACTTTGGTCTTACGAGGACCTGAAGATAAAATTCGCGAGTTAACCAAGACTAGGGGGGTAGTTAAAGGCCGTTTAACTCTTTTTGTTAAATTTGTAAACTCTTTTGAGGGATCGGAGTTATCTGACGTTGAAGCTGTTGAATATAGAATGCGAGTTCAAGCAGCTAAAGCCCTTTTTAACGATTTTAACATGATACAGTCTCAACTCGAAGAACTCGCAGATGATGACAACGCAATATCATCATTATTAGAACAGCGCGAGTCCTTTGAGAGCGATTACTATAGGATCATGGCATTAGCTGCCTGCAAAAGCAGTAACGACAAAGAGGTGACAAACTCCAAGGGGTCAAAGTTCAATTCATGCCCGGTCAAGCTCCCTACTATCTCACTACCTTCCTTTGACGGGTCATTTGAAAAATGGCTCGAATTTAGAGATACATACTGCTCGATAATCCACAATAATAACGAAATAGGTGACGTACAAAAATTTCATTACCTACGTTCGTCCCTCACCGGAAATGCATTACAGGTAATAAAATCCATTGAATTGTCTGCTGCCAACTACACTATTGCTTGGGAATTAATACAAAACCGGTACAATAACACGCACTTATTAATTCATAATCATGTTAGGGCTTTGTTCACCCTGCAGTCTATAAATAAGGAATCGTCTTCGCAACTACATAAATTGTTAGACACAGTACAAAAAAACATACGCGCCTTAGAAACACTCGGCGAACCCGTCAATTCGTGGGATACGCTTTTAATGTACATCATTGTGTCAAAGTTAGATGCTACCACGGAACGCCAATGGGAACAACATAAACTGACCGTTTGCAGTACTGTGAGGCAAGGCGATTCTATATCAAAATTAAAACTAAACGATTTATTTAAGTTCCTTTCTAGGAGGGCTGACATGTTAGAAATGGTTAAGCAACATCACACAAAGCCGACTGTAGAACACACTAACACTAAACAGTATCATAACCCACAAGTGTCACATAGTTGCGTTGTGTCGCGCGATCAAAACACAAAGAAAGTCGAGTTAAAGCGCGCACCCCGTAGCTGTATGATGTGCAAGGGTAATCACTATCTTTACACCTGTTCTGACCTCGTTAATATGTCAGTCCAGCAAAGAGTCAGGTTTGTTGACGAGAATAAACTATGTCGAAATTGTTTTAGACAGGGACACGCCGCAACAGAGTGTTGGTTCGGCGCATGTCGACTGTGTAATAAAAAACACAATACACTTATCCACTCCGATGCTAGTACGAACGATGGGTCTTTATATACCACGGCCGCTACGGTG
>BHDV01065586.1:0-15456 GCA_005406045.1 Adoxophyes honmai
ACTAAATCCAGGTCGTGGTCCCGCCATTATAACGCTAACAATATAATAACATCATAAACAACATTCGTTACACGAGTTTCATCACAACTCAATACATTAAAGGGCAGCGCAGACGACAGACTTTTTGTGCGATCAAATCTGCGGCGCACAGAGTCTGCGTGGATTGTATGCATTGTGCGCCGGACTTTCTGCGCGTCGAGTGCGTTACTGCATATAATTCCATGGGTTCTATTTTCAGACTAAAAAGTCCGTCGCGGATAGTCTGCCGTCTGCGCAGGGGCTAATTAAAATACTGAATTGACGAAATACAATATTGTAACCAGTGGTCGGGTATACGTGTCTATAAACCCATGTAAAATATTTCCTAAAAATTTTCAGTTTTAGCCTTGTATGACACAAATGTTTCATCGCTTTTCAAGTCGTTTTGCCCTGTGTGTTATCTACTTTACGTCCCGTACGCAGGTCCCGTTAGTCGATGCGTATACCTTCAATCGTTCGATATTGCGATGAAACGCGGTTGACAAACAACAAGACGAAGTACAAGACTGCGCAATATTTTCAGATTGTCATAAAAAAAATCATGAAAAATCCGGAAAAAACCTTCACAGGGGTTTTCACACGCGTAGACCTGACCACTGGTTAAAATATTCACCTAAAAATTACCTGAAAAGCGATGAAACATTTGTCGCCCACAAGATAAAAGAAGAAATATTTAACAGGAGTGTTCAGACGCGTATACCCGGCCCGACCACTAGTCAAAATAATGCGATAAATTTCCGGCCACCCTGTATATTTTTACTTTCGACTGTACTGTACTAAAACGTAACATATACTACTTTTGTACGCACCTTTTCCACATTTTCTGTTATCTTCTTCCTCTGACCATTCAAGTCGTTAAGATTTCTTTCCAGATTGGTAACTTGACTTTCCTTATGTTCTATCGTCTCGCGACGCGCCGCCTTTTTTTCTTCGAATTTTGTCAATCTGTCAAATAATAACATGCTATAACAATAGTGGGGACGTTTTAGAAAACAGGTCAGGTCAAGAGTACCCAAAACCGACGAGCATACTATGAAGAGATTAACGCATGTGGATGAAGCAAAAGAGGTATGTAAGGATCGTAGCGAGTCGAACAAAGTAGTCTCTGCCTACCCCTATGGGAAAGAGGCGTTACGGTATGGTTAGCCATGTTTTTTATGTGATGTTACTTTAGAATCACAGTTATTTTAGAGATGTCGTAAGAGGCGACTAAGGAATAGGTTTCGGTATGCTTTAGGTGACAGGCTAGCAACCGGTCACTATTACCTCTATAACTCTTTTATCTGTTTTAAACCTATTTTTAAACAGTGGACATCCTTGAACATTAAACTACCGTGAGACTCACTCATCTTGAAAATTACGAGTAACTCACGTTAGAAATAAAGTTTAGCTCGACATGTTTCGGCTAATACGCAGTTGCGCGAACAGAGCGGTGGCGCGCAGGCTCCTAGATGAAGAAGGGCTACGGATTAGCCCGAAAAATGTTGAGCTTAACTCGATTTAAAACATTTCAAATCATCAATCATCAAGCCTTTATACGTCCCACTGCGGGACAGAGGCCTCCCCTCAGTATGAGAGGGCTTGGGCTATAGTTCCCACGCGGGCCCAGTGCGGATTGGGAACTTCACACACAACTCGGGAACCTCACAAATTAACGCTATACCTTATCGGTTTAGGTAGTTAAAACAATATAAACAATCTTGACATGTCTTTTTGTTGAAATACACAGTCTAAAAATGAAAATCATTACACTATACAATTCAATTATGAAAGTAAATGATTTTTTCATAACTAAATTGTAAAATGTAAAGTTTTCGATTTATAAAGTGTATGTTTAAATAAAAAGACACGTCAAGATTGTTTACATTGTTTTAACTACCTAAACCGATAAGGTATAGTTATTCGTAATTTTCAAGATGTGCGGACATCCTGTTAATGGTAAGGTCTTGGGCGATACTGACTGTTCTCGGAACTTGTCCAGCTGGTCCACATCGACGGTGTTGGCCAGCAGCCGCGGCTTGCCGATCTCCACTGTAGAATTGGATTTGACGCCGCTGTACGCCGACACACGGACGGTGAAGCGATGGTTCTCTGTAACAAACCCTCAGAGTTAAACTTGTGTGACTGGCGAATATTGGTTGTGTGGTGTCAGGGTCAGAATTACATCTCTCTATTTCTTCTGTGGATGTCGTAAGAGGCAAATAAGGAAATAGGTACATTTAGGCGACAGCCTAGCAACTTGTAACTATTGTACCTCTTTCATCATCATCAGCCTTTATACGTCCCACTGCAGGGCACAGGCCTCCTCTCAGTATGAGAGGGTTTGGGCTATAGTTCCCACGCGGGCCCAGTGCGGATTGTACCTCTTTTATCATCTGTTGTAATTCCTAAGAAATCCTAGAAGTGCCTACAAAATGTTTTTAGAGTCAAAGTTAATAGATACAATAGTGACAGGATCCTAATCTGTCGCCTAAAGCATATTAACCTGTTTCCTTGGTATGTATGTATGTATGTAACTCTTTATTGTACAAATAATCACGACAAAATAACAAACAAAACAGAAAATAAGTACAAAAGCGAACACATCCCAAAAGAGATCTCTTCCTGCTAACCTTCAAGCGATTGACAAAGCGAGTCGCCTCTTACGGCATCCACGGAAGAAATGGAAAGGTATTATTCTAAACCCGACACACGGGTTTGTAGTAAATAGTAATACATACAGTCACGAACCGGGATTGTTGAGCCATTTGCCACTGTTCGCAATTTAGACGTGTAATCAATGACGGATGTGACCGACTAGATGTCAGCTATTGGATTAGTATTACACGACCAAGTTACAAACATAGGTAAGTGGCTCAACAATCCCTGTTCGCGATGGTACATGAACAAAACTAATACACACAAGGTTGCAAGTACCAATTATAATTGAAAGCGCAATTAGGCGAAGGGAGGTACGTGCAAAGCGGCGCATTGCAAAGGCCACCTTTTCTAAGCCATTATTGTATAATACTTGGTTGTATTATAGCGTGAAGTTCTGCAGGCCACTCACCAGTGAAAAAGAACCGTATGTGGTCAGGCACTTTGGAGCTATTCTTGTATGTGTGGTCGTTGCCTATGGGTATGTTGTGGATGTTATAGTTCTTGCAGAGATAGCGCGTGATCGGATCGGGGGCGGTTATGGTGTCCACGAGATACGTGTAGAAGCCGAGGTATCTGGAAAAACATAAGGTGAAATCAAAAACCGGCCGGTAGAAGACAAAATAATTGATTATCAAAAATATTAAACATGTATTTTTTACTTTATTTGATAAGCAAGACATGACGACGATACAGTACTCTGAAGTCTCTCGTGACGTCAATATATGGTAGAAGAATTTTTACCAAGGTTGACGTCACAAGCCCCCATTCCGGAAGTTTGATGATCTCCTGAGTCGACGTTTAGATATTTGATAAACAAAAACCACATGTCCCGTATTTTTCCATAATCTAACTAAAGGACTAATTGGAATTACATATTTATAACACAATCGAAATCGCTATTAGTCTTTTCTTTTCCAAATGTAAATATTATAACCAGTGGGCGGTCATACGACTCATACGCGTTTGAAAACCCATATTATACACATGTTACATTTTTTTTTAATGTTTTTTTCTCTAATTTCACCATACCTGAGCTGGCTAAGATCCCCGCGCGTGCACCTAAACGCTCCACCTTGACTATGAACTGCGTTCACCCGCCTCAACCCTCCCTCCTCTCGCACTTTACGGAGGAAGAGATTCATGTCACTACTGTCCTCGAAGGTGAAGGCTAACAGGTCTCGTTGGGGCACCCGGCTTTCGAGGTATCGCGCGAACTTCGGGTCGGTGAAGTTGACCTGAAAGAAAGAAAAAAAAACATTAAAATCCGAGAATCTTGAGATAACACATTTTCGGAGAACCTATCGAAAAATACATTAATCATTAAATAATTTTAACCAAAAAAAAACCGACTTAAAATTTGGGCTATACTGAAAGCATTTGTCTAATGAGGGTGACCTTCCATCACCAACAGGCCTGACTAATTACTGAAATTATAATTTCCAGTCTGCAGGTGCATTCAGTATTGAAAGAATTATCCTTTAACTCCTAAGCATTAAGGAGTTGACCTTCCATCATCAGCTCCGTCATTTTTTTTTACTGCCAAACGTAAATACTGGTTTAGCTTTGAAAAATGTACTAAAAACATTACCTGTGCCTATAAAATTTGAGGGTTGCCCTCGATTTCCCTCATATTCCATCATCAGGTCAAGATATGCTGACAATGGGACCACCTGGAAACTATATCCTTTCAAACAAAAAAATAATTTATCAAATCGGTCCAGGCGTCTTCGAGTAATCAGCGAACACACATGAAAAAAAAAAAAAGATCCCGACGAATTGAGAACCTCCTCCTTTTTTGAAGTCGGTTAATAAACACATCAAAGTAGGTGACAAGGCCAGACCGTAAGTCACAAGTCGTTGTTAAAGGACAATGTGTTTTATCTTTACCTTCAATATATTGGTATCACCTTGCAAGACCTAAAATCTAACTCTTAGATTTTTTCGTGCCAAATGACCAGACATACCTAGTTGGTTTGGTCATCTAGAGAAGATGGATGAAAGAAGATTTACTAAAAAAAATACGGGCAATGTGGACGGATACATTGGGAGGAGAAGACCTATACGGACGTTCCGTGGCCAAATCGCGGACGTTTTAGAAACACATCAGCTCAAGAGTACCCGAAACAGAAGAGCTTGTACGAAGAGACTAATGAATGTGGATGAAGCCGAGGTATGTCAGGATCGTAGCGAACGGAACAACTCTCTGCCTACCCCCGTGGGAAGGATGTGTGAAGTGTGTATGTATGTTCAACGTGTTAAGAGCTATGCCGCATACCTCTAGCATCATGGGCTCGTAGACATTATGCTGGAACATCTCCCGGTTCTCTCGCAGCCAGGCCACAGCATTATAAGTGTCCGGGCTTTGGCTGTGCAGCACTTCGAGACGCTTCTCGTCTCGCTAACTTACCCCCTACAGACTCACGCGAGAAGTCCTGCCGAGAAATTGCGCGAGAATCGAGAAGGCATCTACACTCATGCGACCTTCTGATTAATTAACTGGCCCTCATCTGTTCGCCCGAGAAACCCTTTGAAATACCGACACAGATCGGAGAACAGGCGAGCGAGAACGAGACGGCAAGAGAGCGATCACATTCACGCTACTCGGGTGTTCACGGGCGTTCTCGGCGTGAGTCTGTAGGGGGTATCACATTGCATATGACGGAGGACAGCGTGCCAAGTAACCAGTGTACAGTAGGGACAGCCTTTGCAAAAACGGTTAAATAGCTGTCTGTCATCCTTCTGGAGACGTCGGAAGCGAAAGTAACCGAGAACGCGCGGACAACGATGTCCTACTAGACATGACTAGTCATTGTTTTAAAGTTGGCAGTAAACATGTTAATATTATACATATGTTGAGATCCGTAGACGAACTAAAGTCATCGATGTAGCCCACCGGATTAGCAAGCTGAAGTGGCAAGCATGCCACATTGCAAAAAAGCGGATGGCTGATGGGGTCGAAAAGTGCTTGAGTGAGACCACGGACCAGAAAGCGCAGAGTAAGACGTCCATAAGATGGATAGACGACTTGATAACGGTCGCCGGGAAAATCTGGATTCAGGTTGATTCTAACAGGTTTATGGAAGTTTAGAGGATGATGAAAAGAGATTAAAGACGATTAAGAGCTATGCCGCATACCTCTAGCATCATGGGCTCGTAGACATTATGCTGGAACATCTCCCGGTTCTCTCGCAGCCAGGCCACAGCATTATAAGTGTCCGGGCTTTGGCTGTGCAGCACTTCTAACCGCTTCTCATCCACGTTCTCTAGGTGACGGATCCTGGGGGCAGAGGGGATGCGTTATTGGGTGTAAAAATGGGGTAGATGGATTTGGATAAAGGGGGGTATGGAAGTGGGAAAGGAAGAGGGAGAAAGAGGGAGAAAGAGGGGAGATGGATGGGGGGAGAAAGAGGGATAAATGGAGGGGGGAGATGGAAGGGCAGAGAGGAAACTTAATCATTGACACCAACAAAAAGAGAGGTAACAGTAAACATGGTAAAACACAGTACATTAACAAAATATTCATAAATTACGCTGCTCAAAAAATAATAAGAAATTAATATATTATTACAATTAATAATACTAATAACGTTAGTTAAGTCTCACTTGTTCTCATAGAGTCGTATCTGCGGCATGATATTGTTCTCCAAGTCGTATTGTGCTTCCAACTTCTGTTTATTAATGGCATCGACGCCCGCGTTTGCTTTGGCTATCAACTTATGCAGCTCCGCTAGATCCATTTTGATGCTGGTTTCTGTAATGTGAAATTAGATTAGCTCGGCATGTTTCGGGACATTTCGTGACGCATCATCAGGAGTTACGCACTGTGTGAGTATGATGGATTTTTAAGTGGCTTGTTTGAACCGAAGTAACCGAACATCTCTTTTTCCGTGGATGTCGAGGTTAAGGTATCATTTAAGCGACATACTAGCAACTTGGGGCTCGTTGAGCACTGGCTTAGAGTTAACGGAGGTAGTTAAAATTTTCTATGGTTTAACCAGTTAGCAATATTAAAAGATTGAGGGGGTTCCCCATTCAAAAATATATATTCTACTGTCTATCTCTGTCGCACGCATCCAGTAATATTGTTTTTGAGCACGTGCGTCGCACTGTGCGAGCGTGACGGCAATAATACTACTCGCGTGCGACAGAGATATATAGCGGGTCAACGCTCGAATTGATCTATGCTCCGTAGGGTTTGGATCCCGGGACTTTTCGTAATTTTAGCTGTCTCAAGTCCCGGGACTCGATACTCGAGACTCGAGACGAGACAAGACTATCGAAATTAATTTTGATCCTCAAAATAATTAAAGAGCATAGCAGTATTAATTTTGAAGCAAATCTATAGCGAAGCGTGAAATAATCATAATCATCGTTTTGTCTATGAAACATCTCTTGTGCTCTGCCTACCTGATGTGAACATAGGCGTGATTGTATGTATGTACAATTTTAAACAAAAAAACTAACTTAATTACAATAAAAAAAAGGTCTCGAAGTCCCGGGAGTTCCCATGACTTTGACTGAAGGCCATCTCATATCCCGGGACTTGTCGGGAATTCCCAAGCCCTAGTGCTCCGCGACCGTCCTTTACTCACCGTCTCCCGCCTTTTCGGCTAACTTGGCCCTGTCCGTGTGCAGTTTGTCGAGCTTGGCTTTAGACTCTACCAATTCCCTCTCTCTGTTGTTGTGCTGTTCCACTTTCTCTAAGAACCTCGCTTCTATGTCCTTTATGACGTACTCTTGAGCTTTTACAGAGTCGATCGACTCTTTCAGCTTGTCTTTTAGATTTCGAACTTCTCTAGCCTGAAAGAAAAGTATTTTTTAAGTTTGAAATAACAACTCTCCATAGGGAATAGGTTGAATATGTTTTAGGTTTTAGGCAACCTGTCATTTTTATACCTGCCAACTTGAGACCCAAAAAAACATGCCCCAAAACGAGAAATAATCATGGTTTTGTCTATGTAACGTTTCGTTGCACTGCCTACCCTATTTAGAAATACAGGCGTGATGTATGTATGTACTATCGAACCAACTGATTCCTGACCCACCGCAGAACGTTGTCACAATAAACGTCATAAACATTTCCTTTGTCAAGCAATGCAATGTCACTATGACGTTCACTGTGAATGGGTTCTATGGTGGGTCAGGAATCAATTGGTTCGATGGTACTTCAATAGGAAGTTCTCTGTTATGTAGTGTAGGATACTTATTATACATGTGACAGCTGCAAATACATTTATATGTCAAGGAATATAGTTCATGAAATGAGCCCGAAAAGTGAATTACTTAATATTTTTTGGCTAGAAACTGAAAAAAGGCGCGCGGAAAGAGCGGCAGCGCACAGTTTGCGTCTATCCGCTGCCATGGCGCGTAGCTCCAGATTATGGGTCACGGATTGGCCCGAAAGAGGTCGAGCTAATCTTGATATAAAAAACGGCTCTACTCAGCCGGTTATTGCACTATGAGTGAGTAACACGGTGCTTTTAAATCTATCTGACGGACTAGATAGTTTTTAGTCGTGTACCCTATTGGTGCTACAGGACCAAGGTAAAGGTTCAACTCAGGATTGTTGCCGATGTATTTTTTATCACATCCGCGGATGCGGATGTGTACAAAAAAACTCAATTATTGGTTTAATAGGGTAAAATAAAAAGAGGAGTACTGCGAGTCTGCGACACGGCCACGACAAAATAATAACGCGACGCGTCTCAGACACTGATTCAGCGAAGTCCAAAATCAAACCAAACTGGTTGCCTATTGGTCGATACTCGACACGTACCTACCACTCGCCGCGCCCGCCACTTTCTTTTTTGTGGCGCATGCTACACATCCGCATACGCATAAACTCCGCATCGAATTTA
The DNA here is from genome assembly GCA_005406045.1 of Adoxophyes honmai. Classification (NCBI taxonomy): domain Eukaryota; kingdom Metazoa; phylum Arthropoda; class Insecta; order Lepidoptera; family Tortricidae; genus Adoxophyes; species Adoxophyes honmai. The sequence continues at coordinate 8,538 of BHDV01065586.1, forward strand.
TGCGGATGCGGATGCAAGTGTCCAAATCGATGCGTATGTTCCGCATATGCGGATGCGGATGCGAATATTCGCAACATCCCTGGTTCAACTCACCGCATTCAACTTCTGCTGTTCCAGCTTTCCGATCCCACTCCTGGCCTTGACCAGAGTCTTCTCCAGAGGATCCACCTTCTTCTGATGAGTGTCCACCAGCTTCGTAGCCATCTCCTTGTCCTTCCGATATTCTAGAACCTTCTCCCTCAAGTCTTGGTACTCCAGCCAGTATTTCTTCCTTTCGCACATGGTTATCTCTTCTTCTATCTCTTTGCGTTGCTGCATTGCGTCGATTATGACTTTCAATCTGGAATTATACGAAAACAACAATGTAAAACAAACAACGTCTGGTGTATAGTGGTCGGCAGTAAATTTGGCAAGATTTTATGTGGTGTGGGTAAGTTCGCGGATCGCTGTATCTAGTTAAAATCTTACTAACAATAAGTTTATTGTTGACCCCTAAAGTGTGAAACATAAGTGATATCATAAACCGATTTTTTGTTTCCGTAGTATGTAAAAGCCCTAACAGACGACCAAATTTGGTTTGGTCCGAACCATTCCGAAAAATATCAACTTCGACACGAGCTGGTTTGTAGTTCAAGGCACTACTTTTAATTATAACAGCTGTTCACAACTACCCACATTGTTGCCATTACATTCACTAGTCGCAGCAACTGCTGGTCCTCACCTTTCATTCATCCGTCTCTTCTCCTCCAACAGCTGCGCATTGTTCTGCAGTCTGGTGGATAGCCCTCGCTGCTCCGAGCGACACTTTATCAGCTCGTCGAGCTGTTCGACGCTCTGGCCTCCGCCGACGGCTGCCAGGGTCGACCGGAGGAGCTGCTGAGGATCCATCTTGGAAAAGTCCTGGACTCTGTCTTGGGGTAGCAGCTGGCAGAGGTTATCGACCTGTAGATGAACGGTCGAATTTATAAATATAGCATGAAAGGTTCTGTACCAAAAACAGCAAAAGACACGTTTTTTCTATGGGAGCCCCTCTTAATTTTTAGGGTCAATTCACACCGAGACAAGACGCGACGATGCATAAAGCGGCCAGTTCGCGCTGCGCAGCGCGGCGTCTCGAGACGTAGCGCGACGTACCTGAGTCCTCACAATGAAATGTGAACCATATGGCGTAGCGAGTAAAGTATATTTTGAGTTGGCAGCGCTACGCCGCGCGGCGCTGCGCTACGTCTCGAGGCGCAGCGCTACGCCGCGCTACGTATTCTGTATACTGACAATGAAATATGAACCTTATCTTGTGACAAATGAAGTTTATTTTGAGTTGTTCTATTAAAAATTTTCGTGCAGCGCCGCGTCGCGTCTCGTCTCGGTGTGAATTGACCCTTATTGTTAATTTGTTTTCAGTATTTGTTGGTGTGACAATACAAACACATAATCTGTAAAAATTTCAACTGCTTGGCAGATATAATAGTGACGGGTAGGCGTCGGTAGACGCCTAAAACATACACATACATACATACATATTCTCACGCCTGTATTCCCAAGAGGGGTAGGCAGAGCACATGAATTCGAAAATCCAGTGCCACATTTAGCAATTTAAGGGTAACCAGATGGTCAAACGTGATATTACAGTGACAGGTTGCTAGCCCATCGCCCACAATACACCAACCCTTTCCCAGAGTCGACTCTTACGACACCCACGGGAAGAAAGGGGGAGGTGCTACTCTAACCCGGCACCACACGGACCTAAAACATACCTTAACCTATTTCCTAAGTCGCCGCTTACGACATCCACTTAAGAAATGGAGAGCTGGTATTCTACATCCAACACCACACAGGATTAAATATACCTGTATATTCATCTCAGATATCAGCTCCTGCACCTGCTTCTCTCTAACAGTCTTATAGTCAATCTTCCAAGTCGTGATATCCTTGAGGTTAAACATCCTGGTGATGACGACATTCCGTTGTCCAACGTCTTGGTACAGCTCTATATGTATGGTGGCTTCCTCACAACCGCTGCGCACATATTCAGAAATCTGTAACACATAATGTACACATAAACGTCCATCTATACCACAGAATCATCAGAATCCATACTAGGCCCTTGTGGTGCCGGGTTAGAATAGCACCTCGCCGTTTCTTCCCATGGGTATAGTTAGAGTCGACTCTGGGAAAGGGTTAGTGTATTGTGGGTTATGGGCTAGCAACCCTCATTGCATATGGATACCAAATGCAGCAAAAAAACACGTTTTTTGTATGGGAGCCCCCCTAAATTATTTTAATTTTAGTATTTGTTGTTATAGCGGCAACAGAAATACATCATCTGTGAAAATTTCAACTCTTTAGCTCTCACGATTCGTGAGATACAGCCTGGTGACAGACAGACAAACAGACAGCGAACTCTCAGTAATAGGGTCCCGTTTTCACACTTTGGGTACGGAACCCTAAAAAATGATGCTCGAACTTACCCCCACCACTTAAAATATTGCCAAGTTAGTATCTGGGGACTGTAACTAGAAGTTTTCTTCTATCACACTTTGTTATCATTATTAATATCAGCATTAAATTGACCGCATTAAGTATACTTAGATGTTGTAGACACCTAAATATTATCAGATTGCATTACCTTCACATGCATATCAGAGAATACCTATAGATAATTTTCAATAATGATAAAATTACATACACTTCATCAAGTGTGCTAATCTACTTATATCATTGCTATAATAAACTGATAATATTTTTGCATGTAGTCAAGTAAAATGGATAACTGTGGTGTTAGGATAGGATAACCTCTCCATTTCTTCTGTAGATGTTGTAAGAGGCGATTAACACATTCACGACCAAGCCTAAAATCAAAACATCTGCGCGGAACCGAGTAGTCTATAGCTAGTACAAAATGAACCCGGCTACCGGGTTCTCAGTATCTCGCGAATGTTTTGAAGAACCCGGGAGCCGGGTCCTTGGTTCTGAATGTGTTAAGGTAATAGGTTGGGGTATGTTCAGTTGGGTGATAAGCTAGCAACTAGACACTATTATACCTCCATTATCATCCACCTCCACCTATTATCTTCCATCTGTTTTTAACCTAAAATAATGCTTGAAGTTTCAACAAAACATGAAATAGTCATGGTTTTGTCTATGTCATGTTTCATGTGCTCTGCCTACCCTGGCCAAACACAGAAGTGATTGTATGTTGAACATGCTTTCTTTCGCTTAAAACTCAAGCTATCCATATGAACACCACTTTCCATTAAATTTGGTACAATGGTAGAAAGGTGAAATAGGCAAAAAACCAACATACAGTGTTACATTATTACTACAGTGGAATCTCTATAACTCGAACCTTGTTTAGTCGAAATCCTCACTAAGTCGAAAAAAAATGCTATTCCCTTCCGCTGAACCTCTAAATACGCGGTATTTCGAATTAATTAGACTTTGTAACTCGAACAAAATGTTATTTCCCTTCATGGAATTGATAAGAATATTTATACTCTGTAACTCGAATTTCAAAAACGAGACTCTGTAAGTCGAAGTTAGTAAAATGTAATGACGTCTTACTTGGACTTCTTCGAAATCATAGCAATAAAATCCAAAAGGATTTTTTTCTAATCTATTGTTTATGTCTTGTACACGTGCAACGAATGACCGTTAAACTTTCTAAGTAACACATCTGGTTACCAACTGTTTGTTCCTTGCCGGTCAGTATTTATTTGACTGTGAAAAAATATAGTTAGAAATCATACCTTTCTAAGTCGAAGTTTTAGCAAATAAACCCTTTCTATCTCGAAATACTTGTTAAGTCAAAAACTCATTAACTCGAATTATTTAGCATTTCCCTTGAAATTCGAGTTATCGAGATTCCACTGTATTAATACTAGAAGGGATATAAGTATAAATGTCAAATCAAACATAACTAGTAAAAACTAACCAGTCTTGCCTGACCTTGAAACCATGTATTGATATCTATTTTTAACTGACAGTTTAAAGGGGCTTCCCCTGCCACAGACTCTCCTAATCTGTTACAAAAATAATCTCAAACAGAATTGCATCACACCCAAGATACCCGTCTCTGTCTTATTCATCTAGTTTGACAGAGACAAGTATAGCCTATCTCTCTCAATTTGACTCAGCCTATGTTTGTTATAGTTATATCAGCACCAATCAATATGGCAGCCAGGTTCCAAACAGCATTTTAAATGTGACATTTGGATTTGGACATTAGTGAAAAATTTTAATATTTAAAAGTAACATACATACACAAAACAATGAGTCTTTCATGTTACATGGAAACTTCTGGCATATTTTTATGGTTTCCAGTTGGCATGTATAGTGACAGGTTGCTAGCCTGTCGCCTAACATATATCTTAACCAATTTCCATAAGAATCGGTGTGAAGATTATTTGTCTCTTCACATTGAAAAGTATAATGTATATGTACATAATAATTCTGGTTATTTTTAAAATGAATGAAGACAATAGTCTATATCATTGCATGTATTTAAGTGTTAAATGTGTACTTAAAAATATAATTTACTTTGTCCTTATTCCTATCGAACACCTTTGTGCCAGCCATTAAAAAGTACATCACACTTTTAGTCGGTAATTTGTGATATTTAAAACGGGTTATTGTGATTTTCATGTTCAAGCTCTCTGGTATAGGATTCAAAAATTCTTGATTGATGGCCCTCAAGATTTATTTTCACCAAATGGAATCAAACCTTTGCTAAATTATAACAATGTAATCCAGTTATCAGATCAATCATGTTCAAACATGTTTGAATTACAAAAACAAGCAAGGGTTAACCTAAATATTAATGAAAACAGATATGATCAAGGTAAAATAAGGGAATTGCAAAAAAATAGAGTTTTGATGCTTTGGTATACTGTCAAGGTCGAACAATAACTTTTTATGACTGCAAGTCAGATAAATAACATGCTCTTCATACAGGTTATGAATTATACTAGGGCCAATAATTCACCATAAATCGACGCCTTATTATTATTATTATGGCTTACCTTCTTAGCTCTTCCTATGACACTAGTTTTGCCGCATAAACCAAGAATAATAGCACAAACAAATGTCGATTTTCCAGTACCATTCGGGCCGATAATTAAATTCAACGAGGCCCCAGGAAACAGTTCCACCTCCTTATACGTCCTGAAATAGATATGGAAATTATAAACGACTCTATCAAGTACACAAACTACTTTACCGAAATGGCGCGTATTTATTAACACAAAAAATACACTCACACAAAGTTTTTCAAAGCTATTCTGTAAATAGAGCCGGCTTTAAAGCCTGCTGTGTTAACTACTTTTGACATTGTTCAATAGTTGAGTACCATAATAATTATTTAAATATTTTTTTTCAGTAACCACTCAAACAAATCACAAGATTGGACCGGGCGCGGGCACTAAACAGTTTTCGTTCAGGGAATTTACGTTTGGTTTTGGTCGTCAAAAAGTGACAGTTGTGCAGTCCAATGTTGCCAATGTAATGAGAACAACTACGCGTTAAAAATAACGCGTGTTAAAACTGATGTTCTGGTTTATTAACTGTGAGCCATTTTTATCAAACCATGATTAATAATAAAATGCGTAGGTTTTTTATGACAGGTAGCTTTTATTTAAACAAGTAAAATTATTGAATTATTATACAGAAAACATATTAAAAAATTATACTCTAAAACTAGCCTAAACTTAACTATATGTACAAATGTCCCCCAAATCACCACCCTGCGGCAAGGTACCCATGACGCTGGCTGCATTTCCGCGCTGGATTCGCTGAGAGAGCTATCATATAGTCATGGGTAATTTGATATAATTTGGATTTTATTTGGCCGAAAAGTTTGTGTGCGTCTTGGCTCCACAGATACATAGGTTGTTTTGATTGAGAATTGTTTCTATCAACTATCCAAATTTTGGGAATAATAAACAAGAATCGACAAGTAATAGGTTAAGAACTTGCGAAGATTTCTAATAATATTTATGTATAACTTGTAAAAAAACTAAGCAAGAGAGACCTTAAACTACAATATGTAACTCAAAGTTAAAAGAAAATTATGTTTTATGTGTACCCTGTTTGGGATTGCAGGCGTGATGTGTGTAAGTATGTTACAGTTACAGGCATTAAGTATAAATTAAGTGTTCCTAGGTAAAAATAAAGAAAGAAAAAACATATCTTGACACAAGGATGTATGCAGGATGCATGTGCCAAAAGGTCCCTACTCGTCATGATGTCCCGAAGTGAATCTTGAGATTCAGTGAGGCCGCATTAAAACTTAAACTACTGTGTGTGTGTGTGTGTGTGTGAATAATAAAAAATACCCGTTCATAATTTTTTACCTTCGTATTTAATCATTTATCTATCTGTATGCTAAATTTGAACTTTTTACATCATCTGGAAACGGGTTATGGGCTTGCGTCAGTCTATGAGCCAAATTAGTAACATTTTTGTGAAATAGTTTTGACGTGACAACGTCTTATAATTCGATGGAGCCGGATGCACGCACGAAAAAACATGACGTATGCGGCGTCACCTCGATCTAAGATGTCCCATTAAACCAATTACGTTGCAGAAAGTTTATCAGAATTGCAACTCCAATTCTCAACCTTCGATAGCTCAGTTGGTAGAGCGATGGACTGTAGAGGAATAGGTCACTGGTTCAAATCAGGTTCGAAAGAGTTTTTTTTGTATTTTTTTTAATGCATGCTATAAAATATGTTAATTTTATTATAATGTTGAATGAATTACTACAGTATATTCATTCAAAATAAAATAAAATAAAATCAAAAATTTCCTTTTGAAAAATGGAACCATTCCATCAGTATTTTCTTACGAGGGTCAAACTGAAAGTTTCGGGAATAGAAAAAAATATCCAGTTAAAATGATCAAAAGTAATTTTATTGCTTTTGAA
>BHDV01065586.1:17303-59947 GCA_005406045.1 Adoxophyes honmai
ACCCACAATCAACACGAGCTGCGCTGTTCACATCGTATCGGCGAGTGCCGGCGTTGCCTTTCACCTCCAACCCATAGATAAAACAGACCACTATCATAGACACGACATTGTCTAGACAAGTGCTGTAAACAATTAGTTTTTATGTAAATTATTAGATTTTCTACATTGTATGTCTTCTTATTGTTGAAAACAATTTCCTAAAGCATATTTGATAAATTATTTTGAGTAGATAATAAACAAACTCCCGTATCGAACTTGAGTTACAGTTGCCGCGTGTATCTGTAAGATGGCGTTGCGCAGATGAAGCGAAGCTAGCATACCAAACTAGGCAGGACAGTGTTTCGCTGCAACGTAAACAGATGGCGCTGACAGTCTCATACTAGTTCAGAAAACCTATTTTAATATGTTACAAATTGAAACCGAACCATTGTTTTTTTTTTCTATGTGGCCAGTGTTTTAAGATAAGGAAACTTTGACGATTGTAAAAAGGTATAATACGTGATAAAAAATGTTATTTAAATATTAGTTTCCCGAAACTTTCAGTGCAGCCCTCGTATGACGTTGTCACGTTTAACCATCGTCCATATAAGCCGATTTCACAGACAACCGATTTTTTTTTTGAGTTATGACGGGGTCTAAAATGGCTCCGAATGGTTCGTGTAATATTACAATTGACATGTGGTGGTGCTGGCCGATTCTGTTACTTGAACTTGGCTTGACATGCTACCGCGTATCTAGAGTCAGTCGATTGTGAGGTAACCTTATGGTCTTGAAAATTAAATATAAAACTTCGGCTTTAATTTGACGCATAGGAATATTACTGCTTCTACTTAACTTTAGCTAACAACTAACAAGACAAAAAGCCCGACATTTATATTGTCATGTAAAAAGAAATTATCGTTGAATGAACAATATTAAATATGAACAACAAAGCTTCTGTAGCGCCCTAGCGCCACCTATCGTCGAATGGCCATTCAGTAACAATCCTACATCCCATTGGAGTTTCAACGATCGGCTGCATAAATACAAATTCCAACTTTCTCTCATTGGACTTCGGTCCCCAGGCATAACATTTGCCTGGAGAGAGATCTCTCTATTGGAGTCTTTCCAAACTTCTAACAATAATATTGAAAAATACGCACAACTCACGTTTTAAAACGAGTTAAGCTCCGTAGCTGTTCATCTAGGTGTTGCTCACGGCGGTTGCTGCCAAATGAGCATTGCACAGCACCGTTCCGTTCACGCGACTGCTCGTGCTAAATAAACCATTATAACAGCGGAAGACTACATTAGTTTATCAAAATGTAGGGTACCACACAAATCACTCTGTAAATGTACGCCCACCGAGCTAGTTAAACTTTTAACGATTTCAGTATTTGCCATTAATAACGATAGTTATTAACTAGTCGTTAACTGTATAATGTACAAGATTACATGGCAACACTCCTTCCAAAATTGACGAATCGCAACAAACTGACTCCGACCGATCATGACCGATGTGCTTGTCGCTCTGCTCCGTTGCGAGTTTCGCGTCTTGATAATTTAAAATCGTGTTTGTGTATGAAAATGACACGAAAACCTTATTTCTTGAATGAATGTGCGATTAATTAGCTCGAAATAAAATTACCGAAAATATTCGAAGTGTTTTAAGTGTGACTTATGGTGGAACAGTGTTATTTTACCACCCATGTCGAGACACTGAGGGTACATATTCATGTTTATAAATATTGATTTGTTGCATATCGTTTTCTAAACGTTCTGTTGTGCCTTGAAACGTGGAGTGAAATGTAGGTAATCGCGTGGTGTGTGCATAATTAAATAATTACGAAAATGCAACAGTTGTCGGGCAATGGCGGGGTGGCAGTGATTCGTTCTTGTGTTTGACCGTGTTTTGTGTGTTTTTGTTGTTATTTTGACAATGGAGGGAACGACGGAGAAGGATTGCTCTCCGCTATGGAACCTGTATCAGCAGATCGTATCGGACATGAAGGTAGGTCATGGTATTTCGTAGTTTTCGATTGGCCGTCACAGTGGTCGCGTAATAGGTATCTCTAGCCGGCCTAGTTTCTAATGTCCGGTAAACCGTTCGTATCGAACGGCATTATCTTTATCTACCGGTAATAATACACAAAATTTATGTATAATAATACTTACAGGCTCTTTTACACCTCTGTTTTGCGTCTACCAGCGCCGGAAAGACAGATTTCCAATAAGAATGCGCCGCTTTTTTTTTTAATCATCAGCAATTTTTACAGGCTTGAGTTTGCTGAAGAATTAGAGTGAAACACTTGATGATTGTGTTCATAAGATTTTTAGTTACCTGAATTTATTTTATTTGAGTATTTACTTGGAATAATTGCACTACCTTGAATGCGAACCATAAGCACATTCTTCTGTACTTATCATAAAAATATTAAAATAGTAGGAATAACAAAAAATAACAATTTAAGTGTAAATTAAATAGAAGTCAGTTTAACAATAACATTTATTTGCATAAATCTTCTTTCATTAATCCCTTTTTCCTAAAGTCTTTAGAATTCTAAATTAGCAATGCAAGTGCTAGAATTTGCTGCAGTACCTACTTCTAATGCAATGGAAAATTTTCGATTGCACCAGCATTTAATAAATACTAATTACTTAGCAATTCTGAGTACATTTATTTATTGCAGATGATGCAAACTTTTGCCCGCAGAATACTAAACAAAGTTTATTTACTGGTATTTAAATATTTGTCTTATTAGAATACTGATTTCATTTGTCTTTCAACAAGGTCAATTGGAGATTAAATCAAATCATGATTTCATCTCAACAAATACAATGTTACCACAATTTTTAATAACTGGAGATATGCCTATCAGAAATTTAAAAAATAATTTCCTCTATCTGTTATGTATCATGTTATTATTATGAAATTAGCTGTTCCATACAACTACATTTGCTCAGAATATACTTATTGGTTACCAGCAACAATCCATTTTGTTCAGAGAAAAATTTGCCTGTCTTTCCTTTGGACTGACAACTATCATCATACCAAATTTCATAAAAACAGTCCCCCTCTTAAACTGCGAATAGGCATCATTTAAACAGAGTTCATTTAGCATTTACAAGTCCAGCTAATCTAGTTTTGCTTGAGATGTTAGTGTGAACAGAGCTGTAGTGCATTCCGCACACTTGGCTAGATGGAGGGCTGCAGAGTAGCCTGAAACTTGTCAAGCTAAACTCCTTCCTTTTTCACTATCTCCAGAAACAAATGAGTAATTTAAACTCATTCGTCTGTTCCATCTATTCTGCAGCTGTGATACTGAGACACTTAACATGACTGCAAAAACTAAAACAAACGAACAAGTAGATTCTAAATGCAATGCACGCCATAATAAATATTCAAACATCTTACAGCTACTAATGCTTCCTAGATAACTAACTACTGTTCTTAGAATCATTAATCAGCTTAAGAGGTACTTAACTGGTATTGTTAGTCATTTGTTTTTCTTGTCGACTTGTGGTCAGTCCAGAACCTTCTTAAGAGGACTAGTGGTTACTATTGGGTATGACTAGCAATACTATTTACGCTATTTGCTAGATTGGGTAGGAAAAAATGGGCAATAACTTTACAGACGAAACCGACTATTTTACATTTCATAGCCATTTAACACATAATTTAGGTTTAAAAGTAGATGAAGAGGTATAATAGTGACAGGTTGCTAGCGTGTCGCCTAAAGCTCGAAACGCATTGACAGTGGAGGCGAGTCGGTGCGGCGTAGTGACGTGCTAGTATCGCTAGTGATATTCGAAATAAATGAAAGAGCGCGCACATAGCACCGTTACGCCACTACGTCGCGCCACTCCGCTATCTCTGTCAGTGCCGCTGGAGCTTAAAGTATACCTAACCTTCTGGTCTGGGTCGTAATGTTCGAAATTATACGTAAGAGGGCGCACAGAGCACGAGTCGCGGTTGCGCGTCCTCTTTCATATGGTACCGAACATTACAACTGACACCGCCACGCCACCGCATCGCACCGCCCCTTTTCCACAGTCAGTGCGTCTTGCGCTTAAATTTTACGAACAACTTCACAAGAAACATAATTTTAAAGTACTTTATTATCGTAGCATAAGCACAAAAGACATAGGTTAGTAATTAATGTCAAGCTCAAGATATTGACTTAACAAATTAGTCGAGATAAAAATACTTGACCTTTTGCTGATAAACTTGTCTGAACATCATCTCATATTGCAAAGTGCCCACTTGTCGTAAAATAAATATTTTTTTATGACTGAATGTAAACGAGCTAATAATTTATATGCTAGTTTTAATATTTTATTACGCAACACGAGTGCATTTCTAATGTCTCTAGTTAGACAGTGACAGGAATAGTTTATATCAGGTGATTTGACTCGCGTCTTGCCGGCTGACTTTAGGGCCCGAGACAGACATTTAAGACAAGTGTGCCCTTAGATTCGTAACATTTGGCGCGGGTTTTATGTCACTCTATCATATACAAAACCATAACTATTTCACGTTTAGTTGCCACTTAAGACAATTTTAGTTTTAAATTTAATATTTAATGAATGAGGTTGCTAGTTTATAGCTTAAAACATACCTTAACCTAACTCCTTGGTCGCCTCTTGCGAGACCTACGGAAGAAACGGAGTAGTGTAATTCTAAACCCGTCTCAGCACGACAGGGATCGAGGTGAGATGCTCGCGAGAGACTAAACCTGTCACTGTCTTACTAGAGACGTCAGAAAGTGACAAGTAGTCTATACCGCGCGCGGTAGGACTCGCGTGTGGCTGTGCTAAGCCGCTTCAGGCTTGAAACCACTTAACTTCATATTACCTTGGTTCACAATGCCCCTATTTATCAAATTAAATTACCAAAGGCTCATAATACCTAAATGTCAAATTGTCTCATTCTTGAAATGAACAAATACCACCGAAAAAAGGCCGAATCTCAAAATAAAATAATCGAATTTAGTTCAATATAAGAATGAGACAATTTGACGTTTAGGTATTATGAGCCTTCGGTTATTTGATAAATACGGGTATTGTGGACCAAGGTATTATGAAGTTTAGTGGTTTCAAGCCTTAAGCGCTAAGCCTAATGGTTTTTATTTCACGTCGACCTAAAACAGTCGATTGCGAATTGTTTTAAAGACCCGCTTCGACAGTTAGTTAAAAATATGTAATTATTTCGTCAAAACCGATCATTTTTACCGCAACGATTGTGTTGTTACGCTCTATTTAGAACAATAGCGCCCGCGATACGCGGCTAACAGTTGGCTTTTAATTTTAATTAATACTTATAGTAGTTAAGTTTTTTTGTAAAAGTTACCTATATTATCGTAAATATGGCTATGGTAAACGAAACGAAAGTAGAATAAATGCAGTAGATATGAGAGCGTTAAGAATTACGGAAGAAATATCACTGAAAGATGGAATAGTCCGTGTGGTGTCGGATTTAGAATAACACCTCTCCATTTCGTTCGTGGATATCGTAAAAGACTACCCGCCACCACACAGTATTACAATGAAATAGTTAGCAAAAAGCTCGCATCCAGTAGAATCTGCAATCTTTATAATAAAATGGACTCGTTGTCATAGCGACTTGATTTATTCGTCTAAGGCACAGACTTATATCGAAATAGATGACTCAAGTGTATGTACTTCGCGTGCCAAAGGAACCAAAAGGGAGAGCAATGCTCTTCCTTTGACGATATTGCATTTAGTTTTCTACCACTTATATCAGGTTTAACTGCTTAGAGACAGGTCAACTTGAATAAGGCGGCGTCACCTTTGAATCGGTTTCACTCGGACTGTCAATTCCCATTACCAAGCGCTCATGTGACGTTACAAAAGGTAGAGAAAAAGTGGCACGCTTGGTTTTCATACAAATGCAGGAACTCGCGGTATCTATTTCGATATAAGTCTGTGTTCTAAGATGAGTTCCCTTGAATCCTTAAAAATAAAATGGACGCCGTTTTAATCGGGCAATTTAACAAATGAAATTGTCTCTTCTATGACAGATGTCCCGAGCCTCCCCGAGTGTCCTCTAGACAGGCTTGACGGGCGCCGTCGCAAAACAAAGTAGACTAAGTTAAATGTATAGTTAAATTATTTAATGAGACGTTCTGTTTCGTGCTATCACTTCTATATTAATTATAAAAATACGCGAAAGTTCGTCTTTTTACTCTGTCACGCGAACACCAGATCGATGGAAGAAACTTTACTTTTTAATAAAGATCGACCTATTGGCTACTCGTTCTAGCACTGTCAGGAGACGAAGTCGCCGGAAGAACCTAGTATTTCATTAAAGTGATTAAGTGAATCGTAAGTATTAAAAAGAAACATACATCGAAAGGAAAACATGTTCTATTTGAGCTTTATAAATTAAGCCATAACTGTTGAACCGAAATCCGAGACGCAAAATATTGAGATTCAAATTGTTACCGCACTTTTTAATTTATGATTTGCAGAAAAAAGCAACGAAATAGCATTGGTATAATAACAGACGTCCGCTGCGTTTGCTATGCAAATCACGATCTTTCCAATTAATATATTTTTAAGTTAATTATATGTATAATATGTGTGTAATATGTGAGGTAATTGTAATAAAGTCTTATGTTGACGACGTTTTGTGGGTCAAAAGATGTATTTATTCAATCAAATCCCTTCAACTACTAAGAATCGTACGCACACCCGTAATCTTTGGTTGCATTAAAAAGAAACCTGAAACCTCCAATCCTAATTAAGCAGCCTCAACAGCTTAATTCCCTCTAACCTGTTCAAAGGCCCACTTCACACAACCACACCCCCTATCTACCAAGCCAAGCTAAAGCTCACTCTACCCTATGGCCATAGAAACCTCGAAGCGGCACCGTCTTGCCTCGTACCGGTTCTCGAAACTGGGACGCCGCAGACTGCACAATGCTCTGTCCTAGAATTGCGTCTTTGTGCACCCGTGACGTGGCGATGAAGAGCGATAATGGGATGCAGTTTTGTGGTTTAGTTTTTATCGTGGATTTTTTAGAGAGAAGATTGCAGTGGCCTGTCCTGTACTTCTGTACCTCAAAATAACGCAATGCTTTGTGTGATTTAGTTGTTGTTGTCTGGCTGTTTGGAAATTCATACAGGGTGAATGAAGAGCGATAATGGGATACAGTTTTGTGGTTTAGTTTTTATCGTGGATTTTTTAGAGAGAAGATTGCAGTGGCCTGTCCTATACCTCAAAATAACGCAAAATACCCTGTCTACTTGTGTTCTTATCTGACTGGCTGTTTGGCAACTCATACAGGGTGAATGAAGAGCGATAATGGGATACAGTTTTGTGGTTTAGAGTATGGCTATCGTAATTTTTTTGTTGAGAGAATTTTTTAGTGTTCTGTCTCTTTTCTTCTTTTTGTTTCTAGGGTTCAGTACCTCAAAATACCCTGAGTAGGATTACTTGATGCCTGGCTGTCTGTAAAGTCCACAGTAACTTTTTTTAAGATAGTTCGTAATCCAATTTCGCCTTATCAGTAAAGTTTGCAGATTTCTGTCACGCATTTAACTAATTAATTTAAATAATTAAAAAATGTTGCTTGTCCATTTCCGCCTTCCAAGCGTTGATATGCTTCTTATTGACTTAATATCAATTTCTGGATTTTGGTCATTCTAAACTTTTTGCAAATGCAGTTGAGTGTGAGCTTATTTTGTTTTCAATTTTGAAAAATTTTGTTTCCCAAAAAGTACTATAATTGATTATAATAGTTTAAGACCATCGCAGAACTGTCACAGGGACGTCAGAGAACTGACTCAAAAGAATATGTAAAGTTAACGAATTTTTATCAAAAAAGCTTCACACCTTGGGCACAGAAAATCTGCAGTGACCTACAATTTTAATTGGCTGCCCATACATTTTCAATAAGTCATCGCCGCCGTCGACTCGATACTCCGATACATTATTGATCAACAAACCGTGCATAACTCCAATTAACAGTACCACCGTTGCGAAATGTAACATTAACGACCAACAGTACCGTCAATTGGTAAACACAGAACTAGTTTTTGCCCATCCGGTGGATTTTGACCGACATGTTTCCTAATTATTTATTTAAGCGGGCGTTGACTCTGAAAAGGCGTGTGGGTTCTATAGCTGTATTAAAATGTTCAGAAGCCGTTTTTAGAAGCAGTAAGTAAGGTTGTAAATGATCCAATGAAACATTTCTAAAATCCTGAGAGTTTTGTCTGAACAGATTTAACAATACAGTGTAGTGTTTAGTGATGACTGTTAGTTGAAAATCTCTCCATTTGTTCCGTGGATGCCGTACGAGGCGACTAAGGAGGCTTAGGTATTCTTTACGCGACAGGCTAGCAACCGGTCGCTATACTTCTTCCATCTGTTTTTAAACCTACAACTATGCTACAAGTGGCTGCGAAGTATGAAATAGTAAACCATTGGCAAACACAGGAGTGATTGTATGTAATTGTTAATAACTGTAAAATTTAAACTAGTTCAAATCCTCTCTTTGCGGAATTAATGCCCTGTAGAAGGATATTTCAGATAAGTCTGACTTTATTTTTAACTTTTAACTGTTACTTAGTTTTTAACTAACCCATGTTCTGGTGCCAGTCTCATTCGCATTCATTCTCATTCACAGTAATTATGTTTTTTATTTAGAAACCAATTTATCCCACTTCTGAACAAGGCTTCACCAACATTCCGCAGTTCACAGTCTCTTAAAATCAGCGGCAAGTTAAAGGAGTTCAGAACAAACGAATGTCATCAAAAATCACATGCTTTCTAACCAAAGTGAAGGTGCCAGAGCTCGACTAAAAGTCGCGATTGAATAACCGGCCCCCTCTGTAATTGGGGTGTCGGTAGGGTGCGCTATCGATTGCCAGCTGAAGGTTAGGGTTATTTGGACATTTGGTATGCGTTGCGTAACGCCGAATGAAATAATCGATGGTGGATTAGACCGATGGTAATGAGGAGAATGAGGATTTTGGAAGCGAAGAGTTTTGAAGATGAGGAACATAGATAACTGGTGCAATGAGTTTTTGGGAGGATTGAAAGTTTTGCGAAGCCGATGCGGTGTGGTCATTAGTTATCCTGTTCTTGTTGATATCTGGGCATCAGTCGTTTACCGAACTCAATATTTTCCAGCTTTTTGATGTCTTGCTATCTCATTGTGTTCGTTTATTTCATGGTGCTCAATGAAGAATAATTAGTAAAATGATAAATTTTACACACGGAAAAGATACTCACAGAAACAAAAAGTACACAGGAGGATGTATTGTAAAAAAAAGTAAAAAAAAGTAAAAAAAAAACTTTTAAGTAAAACGGTTTTATTTTAGTCAAATCAATGTATATAAAACCGTTTTACTTAAAAGTTTTTTTTTACTTTTTTTTCGAGCTTTTAGTTTTTTTTTAAATTTGATATAGTGCACTGTATTTTCCTTGCAAAGACCTTTCAATTGATACCCATATTGATGGGGTAGATAAGAATTAGGTCATCCGCCATTTTGTAGCGGCGGCCATTTTGAATTTACAATGACAATGAATGTACATTATTGTATTGTCACCACAACTAAAAGCGCATACCGAATTTCAGATCAATCAGTTGACGGAAAGAGGGTGAAATTTCAATTTCTAAATTTGAACCAACAAAGACCAAAGAATAAAGTCTAAAACAAACGGGGTAAGCTAAGTAAAACCGTTTAAAAAGAAAATCACGCCTATGTTCCCGAATGGGGTAGACAGAGCACACAAAAGGTGCAACATATAAAACCGTACTACAGGTTTTGTAGCCATTTTCACAATAATTTTATGGTTTAAAAACGGGTGAAAAAGTTGTAATAGTAACAAGTTCCTAGTCTGTCAACTAAAGCATACCTAAACCTATTTCCTTAAGCGCCTCTTACGACATCCACAGAAGATATAGAGAGTTGTGATTCTAACCGAACAACCGCACGAAAATGATAAAGTGGGATTAATTAAGATTTTCCAAACTTTTTTACTGCTACTTGTAAGGTAACCCCCATTTTCTCCGTTGACGTCCAACGTTTAATATACTCTGAAAACCTGACGTCGCTTGCCGATCTAGCTGAGTAACGTCGTGATTATTTGTTTGACGGCATGCGGCGAATATTGTCGCTCGTCATCCCTTCACAGTAAATAGGAAAAGCCACGAACGCCGACACGACAAGTCGTTCACATAATTTATGATGCCACGGGAATGGAGAGAGCGAAGATGCTTTGCTATGCTAAAAAAATGTTCATGAGTGGTTTTCTTTATCATGTATCACAAAGAAAGCAAACTAGTAAGTCACCATCACCTTTACTCCTCGAATTGTAAATGCATTGCGTGCTAACTGAGAGGCCTGAGTTGTGACAGTAATTCTACCGGTTCTCCACCCTCCACATTGGGACACCACAGCACTAGCACTGTTGCTTACATGCATGCTTCTAGTTTTGACGTTATGTTGCTTAGATTTTCCTCGCAATGCTCGCGTTTCCCCTGTCATAAAATGTCTTTTGTGTCATTTCGGCTTTGCTTTATTATTTGCCTATATCGGCAAAGATATCGATTAGCTTATTTGGCTTACACAAAGATTTGACTGGAATCAAATGCTACTTTTTGTGAATGCAAAATACTCGATTTAATCTTTTTTTTTAATAAAAATAGTTTCACGGTCATCTCCGCCGATTTCGGTCACCCGTAGTCATTGTCACATTTGAGGCATTCTGTCCGTTCGTGACTCGAAACCCGATCGTTTTACTTTCAATTGGATTAAGGTAACACAATACGACAAATCCGTGTCGAAAGGTCACTGGTCAACGGCCGTCTATAACCACGGTTGACTTGTGTCATGGAAACGATACGTCAAAATTATTACATGTGGTTGCCATTCGGGTTCATAGTTACATATTATAGTCCGACAACCTCGCAACCATTCATGGGAATGAGAGGCGCTGTCGGGGGAGAGTTACTGTTACTATGGACGTCAGCGGGGACTGCAGGGGCGGCGGGGAGTAATATCGCGCGTCGCTAAGGGTGCTTTCCCTAGTGCTTACATAAAGAACTAATTCCCGGCACAGACAAATCTGCGAATTGGCACCGGTCGGTACCGATCCCCAGGAAACCTGTTTCTTTATGTAAACACCACTAAGACGTGCTACCTCGCCTCCGTCACCGCCTCTCGTTCCCAGGGGCAGTCACGCACGAGTTTGTGGGAATATAAGGAGGAATATTGCGCACAATGTTCATACCATCCGCTTTCGCTGTCAGGGCGTTTGGAGCTTTAGCACAATTTTAGACTCAAGGTTATCTAAGAGGCATATTAGTGATAGGTGGCTTAAAGGCTTGTCCTATTTAATTAGCCACCTCTTACAACATCCACAGAAGGATTAGTCTCTAGACAAGATTAGTCTCCGATTTGATCTTTCTAGATATTCAACTTGACAGGCAGCGGGCGCAACGGCAGACATCAACTCATAATATCTCTAAACAGGGCAATTATATCTATCTGTAATTCCTACATATATATTCTTATTCTTATATACTTTGTTCCTCTGTTTCGCACCATGACAACGTCACGTCATGATATACGTGTTACTGTTCCCACAAACATGAAAGAAAAACACCTCCATAAAAAGGCGCGTGCTTCTGCATTTATTAAACAAACCTCAAAGCGAAATCCGCATGAAAATGTATAAAAACATAACCAAGCACAAAGGGACCCATTTTCCCGCTCCAGGTTAAGTAACAGAATACAATCCCCCATACGCACAGTGTAAAATTCAAATCCAAAATGGCTGACTTTCCCGCCACAATCTTATAGCTTCGGTGGACAAATTCGGAACTAACTTCCCCACATACTGACTCAACGTTCATCCTGCGACGACAGCGCCGCGGTTAGACGCAAACGTTACTTTGTACAACGAATGCACCTGAGGTCCCGAGTAAAAGTTAGGCCATTTTGAAGCCGACAATGGTTTTGCATTATGCATTAGATGTAGTATGAACTCGTAGTAGAGTAAAGGTGTGCGCATAGCGGCTTCATATGAGTGTGACCAGCACATGGATAAATTTCGGTGAGTATTTGTGCATGACTAATAAACAGATTTACTGACAAGATGATAAGTTTTCCGTTGACTAGCAGTGTTCCTTGTTTAAGCAATTGGTTCCTACAAAATTCGACAATATGGACGCTTCTCGAGGTGGTCTTAACTCTTAACAGACATTATTTCTGGTCCTTGTTGGACCGTTTGGAGTTATGGATAAAAATGGATAAGCAAATTGAAATAGCAAGTTTTTTGAAATCAAGCCGCTGGCTGCTAATTTGGGACACAGCGCTTCTGTTATCATTCTTTGCAACATCGTTGGAGATTAGGTCAACAGAATATCTCAAAAACTATAAGTTCAGTTCCAATGCGCAAATGTACAAGCCCCAACATCCAACATTGCAAGGTTTTAAATGATGGGAGTAAAAAACTGTGCGCGAATTTAAAACTTTGCGACGAAAGATGCCGGGAACTGTGAAGGTACACCTTCAAGCCGCAATTAGTTAAAACTTAAGTGTATAATGAACAGGGTAGTCACAGCCTGACTAGGTGACGGCGGTCGGCAGCAGGACAGTCTGACTTGGTGCCGACGATTTTCGGACAGTCTAGTATTACCGCAATAGGTAAAAGACTTAGTGTTATTGCCGCTTTATCCTCACCCGCAACATATAATAAAAACATTTACTAGAAAGCGCTAGTGATCCGAGTATTAAACATCAACTGCACGCATGGATAATGGCCCATAATGGTTGCGTTCTCGGGAAAGATGGTTAGAAGGCCTTATACTCTATGTACGACACTATTGTTGTGGACATAGATGCATTGTCTTTGTTATTTATGGTTCTTAACAAAGGGGGTATGGACTTGAAAATATAGGGCATCGAATCGTAAATATATGTTGGAGCTGGTGATTAGTGATTACTCTTCTAAGCACAAGGCGAGTGCGATTTTGTGCAAGGCTGTAATTCATGAGCAATGCTATGGAACTTTTTTAAGGATTTTTTTTAGTAATGCGATGTTTTTTACTGTGAATTGGATTCATGGTAGAGCAAGAAATGAAGTACTTGACCGTACAGTCAGTTATGTCCCAGTGTTGTATGAAAACTAAAAGAATAATTTTATTGTTACTTACAAACGTACAACACTCTATACCCAAATTGGCTAGGCAGAGAAGGCAAAACGTTACATAGAGAAAACCATGAAGATACTCGATTCGCAGAATATTTTTTAGGTTTTTTTAAAGACAGTGACAAGTTGCTAGCCTGTCGCCTAAAATATACCTCAACGACTCAACGTGCTTCATTAGTCGCCTCAAAATTTTATTCGGTATCTTAAGAAAGGTTTAAATATCTAAGGTGTAGATTTACAGAGTGATTTAGATGCTTTATAATAACAATTTTAGGTGTTAAAAATGAATTGGGACGGTCCTAAAATAAACAAGATGCGCTTTCGATTTCATTGGAACGAAATGGACAAAGGTTCGTCTTTTGCTGTTTTTGCTTTTCCTATCTCAACGAAAACTGGTTATTTATCTGATGCTAAAATGTACTTTTTTTTTCGATATTGTATTGTCTGTGGTTTGATAACGCACCCTTCCTTTCCTTCCTAATTAAAAGTTTTCTAATCATTTACATTTAGGCGCTACTGCGTTTTCTTTTGTTTAAAATATCTCAAGTATTTTGTTTTGAATAGGGGTTGTTCATCACCCTTTTCACTAGGTATAGTCTACGGGAAAGATGTTGTTGTAATTTGTTTCACAATTATAAATTAATTCATAATAATGGGATATTACTACCTAGGGAGCGTTCAGGTATTATGTAACGCAGTTTGGGGGAGGTAGGGGAGGGTCTTGTGAAATGTTACGATGCGTTACATGGGCGGTGGTTTCAAACAATATGTTACGAAATACGTGACATTTTTTTAAATTAAATTAAAAATTACTTAGGGTATAAATTTTTGGCAGGTTGTCAATCCTTTACGATTGGATTTTACGGAATATCCCTCGATTGTATGTCACTTTTATTCTGTTCTTCAAAGTTGGCTTCCCCTTTCGTTTGTGTTTTATGGGGAATCCCTCGACTATTGTATGCCATTTGAATTTTGATTTTGTTGTCAGTATCTGTCAATGTTTACGCAGAAGGTATGTGTGTGTAACAATATTTGCCGTAGCAAATGCTACTTTGCGCACCATAACTTGTGACTTTTAGTTAAAAATGGTCACGGGTGTTAGGTTCAGAGAGGGAGAGGGGGGTACGTAATACTTCAACGCCCCCCAAACTTGTGCAGGACGTCCGAAAAAATACTTAATTCTTCATTGTAACGGTAACAATGACTTTATGAATCGATTGTCAAATTCTATGAAAGAAAAATTCCTATAAACAATACAGATAATGGAACAAAAGTGCTCCATGAATAGAGAACTAATAAAGACATACAAACTTATCTTATTAAGTGAGAGTGGCGCTGTCATCTACTTTTGGCAAAAGTTTTTGTACGCATAAGCATTAGTTCCGTTTTCATCCGCCGGCAAAGAATAACAACGAATGTGGTGCGCTAGACAAAGTTGTCCGTCTATTGACATAAAGCCTAATCTCGCTTGTTTCGTCTGTGCTTTTAAGTTTGGTCGGCTTGTGAGTCCACAGAAGGCGCAAGACAAACTGCCCGCTGTCGTCTTTATACGTTATCTGTGACAGATTGCCGAAACGCAACCTCCATGCGTTGCGGTACGATTTTATATGGATTACTAGGTAACGATGTGTAGCCAACTCTTGCAAGATGTTCGGATGGTTTTTGTTGAAGTATTTTGCTAACCCAGGGACAAGTGACTGTTGAAAAATGCACTTTGAGAATACTTTCAAATTGGTTATGTTGACAAATTGTAATTAGGACGCATAATGGTGTACAATCGAACCAATTGATTCCTGACCCGCCATGGAACCTATTTACAGTGAACTTCTTAGTGACATTCCTTTGCTCTATAAAATAAATCTTTACTACGTTTATTGCCCCAATGTTCAGCGGTGGGTTAGGAATAAATTTGTTCGAATGAACTATTGACATAGCAACTCAAAAAAAAAGGTATTGATTGCTTTGCTTCCGATTTAGAAGTCGATTTAGTAAAAATGCCTGTTTTTTTTCGCCGATTTAAAAATTCGCCTTATTGGCAATGTTTATCGAAATCGGAAACAAAATATCTACTCGTAGCGCAGGTAGGGTTGGTCAATAATTTTACAGATCAAAAAGCACCATTAAACTGATTGAAATATACGGGATGGACCATGCGGTATGTGATGGCAATATCAAAGAGATTACCAGTCTTTCAACAAAGATAATACATTCACTTGTTTGTGAGTATTCCTATTGTTTTGTGTAAAGTGACCCGTGGGATATATGACGGGCCGTTATTTCCACAGTGTGAAGCGTAACCAGTTTCCGTAGAATTACTCCGATTTGTCGCAAATTAGTTCAATGTTGTCGTTGTCTTCTGGGACTTAGACTAGGGATGTGCAAATAAAAAAAAAATAGCGATATTTGATATATCGATATTATTTTAAAGTATCGATATTTTTCGATACATGTCGAAATATTTGCAGATTCTTTTTAGGTCGCGTTCGCAAACAGGTTAAATTCCCTCGGTAAAGGGTAAAGTGAAGGATAGCTTTATGCAAAACATTAATGTGTGACTGAAACAAACTACTGTCTGGTAATAATTGACTTGGTTTTTAAACGCGGCCCTAATCGAGAACTGAAGTCGAACAGGAGCTCCTAAAAAATCGAATTTGATATCCGGAAAAAATATCGATTATCGATATATCAAGATTTAAAATAGCGACGGTAATTATCGATTTGTTATTGAAAATATATCGATATTTTTTACCCAAGCCTAACTTAGACTGTTTTTCATAAAATGTCGTCATCACTAAAGGCCGGTCGCGAAGCACAGAAATTCGTGCGAGCTTGAGGGCAATATTACTGCACGCGTGCGACAGAGATACAGATAGTTAGCAGCGGGTCAACGCTCGAATATTGCTGTGCTCTGCGACCGGCTTTTACTTAATATTATATACCTTTTCACGCTATAAAGATCCAAACGCACTGACAGTGACGGCGGAGCGGCACGACGCGGTAGCGTGGTGTTACAAACGAAACTCTTATTCCCGACCGGTGCGTTATGCGTGCTTTCTCGTATAATTCCGATTATTACAACCAATACCAGACGCTACCGCGCCGAGCCATCCCGCTTCTGCTGTCAGTGCGATTAAAGCTTCACAACGGAACCGATTTCGGTGGAATTTGGCATCGATCAATTTTCAAGTTTCGCGAAGGCACCTAGCCTAATTTTACTCGTACCCCGGAAAATGCAGTTCCTGCGGGGCAGATATAAACAAATTCTATGAAGACGGAGACTCAGGCAACTGTACATGTTATAAAGATATTTTCTGTAGCGGACTATTAGCGGTAAGGCTAGGTGATATGATCGCATGTCGCGTCAAGATGCCCGCTGTGATATAAACTTCAATTACTCATTTAATTTCCTTTAATAAGCTCCAAACGGACTGTCAACGGAAGCGGAGCGGCAAGGCGCGGTTGAGTTTCTTCATTTGCTTTTTTAACGGACTTCAAAAAGAGGAGGTTCTCAATTCGACCTAATTTTTTTTTTTTTTTTTTGTGTGTATGTTACTCGATAGCTCGGAGACCCGTGGACCGATTTTCAAAATTTTTTTTTTAATCGATAGGGTATAACTCGAAATTGGTCCCATTGGCACGACACCAGGATCTGATGATGGAATCTTGGAGAAATCGAGGGAACTCTTCAAATTTTATATGGAGATGTACGGCGTTTTCGGTAATTTGTTGATGAAGTCAAGATTTTACATTCAGTAAACAGAATCTTTTCAAAATATTGCTAATTTGAAGTCGGTTTTTTTTGTTTAAAATTATCGCTATTATCGTGCGAATAGTCATGGTTTTGTCTTGACGTGTTCTGTGATCTGCCGACTTTTTTCGAAAATTTAGTCGTGATTTGTCATGTCCTTTTTGAATAAGCAGAAAAAATAAAAAACAGTACGTAATAGATTGTAAAACTAGTCTAGATTACGAGATATTTTGATTTTGGTCGGTTATTGGTAATGCTGGTTAATAAGTTATTAATATAACAGTAATGAAATAACAATAACTAGACTATTCTGGGCCAGGTCAGTGTGCAATAATAAGCTCCCTTCCTTTTATTAAACAATAGTAACATACATTTTCACCCTTCTATGATCACAATCATATAATTTACAAAAACGTTCTAGTTTCATTATTTAGTTCGATTTATTACTTTGATACTAGCGCTAACAATCTGTTGAAAAAGTACCCTGTTATAATCCGTTTTAGGTTGCTTTTCCGTGCTAAAAACTAAGACAGATAGCAAGTCTATTAAATAACTGCGATTATTGCGTGCGTGTGCGCACACCGTGTCTCGTTAGGGTTGCCAGCTTTATTTTACTTCCGATTAGGTGTTGCCCAACTTGTCTGCACATATGCTTTTGAAGTCCGACTCTCCCCTATATGGGAAAAAATATCGGGTTTCGTCTTGATTTCAGTTTGAGCTTAAATTCAACTGAAAAGTAAACACAACTTACAAAAAATAAAGTTCGAAGTGTGTTTTTTTGTTTGCACTACAAGCTTGCTGAATTTATAAAAAAAAAACTTATTTTATTCGAAACATCACGCCTGTATTCCCAAATAGAGTAGGCAGAGTACACGAAACGCTTCATGGCCACTTCTAGCATATTTTCTAGGTTTTGAGTTGGCAGGTATAATAGTGACAGGTTGCTAGCCTGTCGCCTCTACCTTAACCTATTTCCTAGTTGCCTCGGCGGAGGTGGTAGGACCATGATAATAAGTAAATAAACAATAGAATAATAAAATCGAGTCCTTTCTTTTCGTAGCAGAGGGGCAACCCTGTTTAATTGGCGTTAGCACGTGGCCGAGAATGCATGGTGCGGTGGAAAACGATGCCGTTGCCCCGTAGTTTTTAATGTCTGGCCCACGCTTGGCTGTATTTGCATTCTTTATTAGCCCAGTTACTTTGTTCTAATTCTAAGTTCAGAGCTAGGAATTGCTCCTTTTGCTCCTGCTTCACAGTATCTTAGAATGAATGTGATATTGGATTAATGTTAGTTTAGCGACGCTTTGAGAACAGCCTCGATTATTCCACCAAACAGCTTGAATCGGAGCATAACGGAAAGGACTTTGCCTTCTGTAGACGATAATGACTCGAATATGTACGGTTTTTTATGTTTATACGTGTCACTGGGACATCAGAAAATACTGATAGTGTACACGAGTAGTGTAGGTCACGCGCGACCACCGGCGCATGTTGTCGTGTTAAGCGTACAGATGAGGGTTATTTGGTAGTAACAGTCCTTTAAGTTTGTGGCTGCTTAAAAAAAAAACGCTATTTTGAGCAAGGCTCTAAAGCTACAAACGTATGGACAGCGGAAGCGGTGCGGCGCGGCGCGGTGATGTGATGGCATGAACGAAAGTCTTTTTCGGCGGCCTGCGTAACCTGCGATTTGGACTCGTGTATCTCAGTACCCGTGAAGGAACTTAAAAACTCAAGTGTAAGCAAAACATCAATATTATTAAAGTATATAAAACCACTGTTTTATAATCGAACGATATCTAATTTCGCTTTTTTGCAAATTTCATGTAACAATGCGAACGCGGCTCCAGCATTCATAAAAGAAAATCGCACGCTTCATTGGCATAGCTTAAATCCTACACAATGGATGATATAATTGTTTCTAGGAACAGCATTTTGCGTGACCTGATGCGCAACGAAGAAACGTAACTGATGACGGCCGGATAGCCCAGCGGTTAGAGAACCTGACTGTGAAGCTTAAGGTCCCGGGTTCGATCCCCGGTCGGGGCAGATGTTTGTATGATGAATACGAATGTTTGCTTTCGAGTCTTGGATGTTTATCTGTATATAAGTAAGTTTATCCGTTGTCTAGTACCCATAACACAGGCATTAAATTGCCTACTTTGGGACTAGGTGATTGGTGTAAAAATTGTCCAGTGATATTTATTTATTTTATTATTATTATAAGGGGCAGCACAGACGACAGACTTTTGTGCGATCGAGTCTGCGGCGCAATAAAAACTCTGAATGGCGCGCAGAGAGTTTCCATTCAGAGTTTTTATTGGGCCGCAGACTCGATCGCACAAAAGTCTGTCGTCTGCGCTGCCCCTAAGTCGGAATAAAGTGTAATTGATCTATCGATTGATCTAGTTCAGCTCTTCTCAAAGGGCTCCCATCCACTTAATAGAACAAACTTCGAAGCCTACCCAATCAGCCGCTTTCAGAACGTGTCTTGATAAGGAGATTTCAAATATTTATAAGTGGCGTAGATCCCAAGTCACTTAGGCCAGTAGCGAATCACTCGACTCTTGTCTTAATAAAGTTTTGTTTTTTAGTAAGCGCCTATGGGTTAGCTCAATATCCACCATGGTTTGAGAAACAATTATTTATCTAAATAATTCTTTTAAGTAGCTATGGAATAAGCGTAGCGTAACAGTCATTCAGACCAATCGCTCAATAACATAATACTATGCGTTTGTTATTCAATATTCCCCTAGCTCCCGTTTCTTTTCCATAAAAATGGCTTTGTGGTGGTACTTTAATAGAAACTAACATGTCGTTTTTATTAACATGTTTATGCTGAATCAAGGCAACCGACGCAACATGACGGAAAATGCAAACATTGTCACACTCACCTCTGAATGGACCGAGCCGAGATCCACTCAAATAAATCACTCCCGACCTAATCTTGTATTATTACGCCACCGTCCTATATCGGCCTTATGTTCGGTTGACGTTTCTAAATCTGGTTTTACGGGATTTGTCGCCATCGACTAGCCTTAACTCGGTCAGCTAATAATAGCGTATTTCTTCGCCGATTTAATATCGAAGTTACTAGAAGTATTGCGGGAATTCACCGCTCAGTTGGAACATAGCTTCAAACTATTGTCTAGTAAATGTGCTTTATAGACCCTGGCAATATTATATCAAACGCTTGTCCGATGTCCGTCGCTTCATTCTATTAGATAAGCTTTTTTTTTGCTTTAAAAGTCCGAATGTGTGTAAGCCAACGGTATTTAGTCAGTATGGTATACCATCGCGAACAGGGATTGTTGAGCCACTTACCTATGTTTGTAACTTGGTCGTTTAATACTAATCCAATAGATAACATCTGTCAGTCACATCGGTCATTGATTACACGTCTAAATTGTGAACAGTGGCAAGTGGCTCAACAATCCCTGTTCGTGACTGTACACGCCAAATGATTAAAGTATGTTCGAAAAGCAAAAGTTGTAACGACATGCATTGCCCTTGGATCTTGACCCTTTTGACCTTCCACCGGTGAAGTGTATCAGACTGCCCACATAAATTGTCGTTAGCGGAGATTGCGTGTTCTAGAAAGTCACGACGAAAATACGTCAATTTAATACTTAAAGTAGTTTATTGGTTAGATTAAGGCCCTGCTCAGATGACAGACTATCCGCGACGGACTTTTTAGTCTGTGTAAATAGAACCTATGGAATTATATGCAGTAACACACGACGAGCAAAAAGTCCGGCGCACAATGCTTACGATCCTAGCAGACTTTTTGTGCGCCGCAGACTCGATCGCACAAAAAGTCTTTCGTCTGCGCTGCCCCTAAGGGTCACGTGGCGTCAGCTGTTGTTGAAGCTGTTCTCTGGTTTTTTGTTCTCCTGTCTTACTTGTTAGACCAGAAATCAAATGGCTATGGTCGAGGAGCGTTGGTATTTATTATCTTTACCGTTTTCAAGTGCCGTCAATTATTATTGGTATTTCAAGTGGATCTGTTATAAAAACAGACTCAGCGCTCATCACTTTACACAAATATTTGCTCAACGTTTTAGGACGTTGCCAACATTTGCCAAACTTTAACGTCCAATTAAAATTTGAGACGGGGAAAGGAGCCTTAGGAAAATCCCAGGCACAGATTAAATCTGAGCTGGTATGAATGAGAGCGTACGTTGTGACTGTGCGGACGTAATCAGCTGACTATGGCACCATCCCCGTCCAACCCTCGACCTATTTGGCGTGCGCCGACCCGCCGTTTTATTGAGCTGCTGGCGACTAGGGCATGCTTGTAAGTGGCCTAGTAACTGATATGACTAGGTAGCCTACTGTGCAAAGCTGACAGTTGGAATCTCGTGACGTCTGTTGACGTCGTTCTCTCGCTTAATTGATCTCGTGTTTTGATTGGATTGTCTTACTTCACTTCTTCAGCGTAAGTTCGACTTCTCTGATCGTAAAGACAAGGACAGAATGCTGGTGCAACTATTGGTAGTTCTCCTAGTTTGGTCCACTTCCGAACATGTTTAGGGGTGAAAATATTGCCTTCTCATTCTACCATTATCTGCGTGCCGTAGACCTTTGAAGAGATTTCGGCGCCGGAGCGTACCTAAATTGCGGAGTGGACCTACTCTGGTTCGGTCCCATTTTTCTTGACAAAAATGCGTGGGATGTGATACCTAACAGAAAATAAATCCTGAACATTCGATTTACTACATCATCTGTACCTATAATCTATACTAACATCGTTTTCTGCTTCGTTGCTCTAATTCGAGACAAAGCCTTACAAATCTGGTCGTTCCCGGCAGCTCAATTTGTAATCGCCTTACCTTAGTCTAATGCTGCCCTATTTAGAGTTCACCTCCCTTTAGCGTGAAACATGCACGGGTTTAGTGTAGGGCCTGGCTTGTCGTTACAGCATTGTTTATGCGTTGTTTGTTTACTGTTTTAGGTAATTACGTTATATTTGTTGAAATATCGACGACTATTTGGATGTTGTCATCTTATTATTTAAGAATACTATTCTTATATTTTCTTTATCTTCAACCGTGTGGTGTCATGGAATAACACCTCTTCATTTTTTCAATGGATGTCGTCAGAACCGACTAAGGAAATAGGTTTTTAAGTAAGTTTAAGGCGACCTCGTCCATTTTTTAACCTAAAATTGGACTACACGTGAAAAGACATGGTTTTGGCTTTGTAACGTCGCGAGTGCTCTGCCTGTCCCATTTGGACATGCAGGCCTGATCTCTTCGATGCAAACTTCGTTCATCTCATTTTTATCATTTCTGTATTTTTCTTAATTTGATCTGTTTTCCTTGGCCAGCCCTTTCCTTTCTGTCCTTATTAGAGCTCACGCATTTTTTTTAATTTCCGGGTGAGTTAATCTTAATATATTGCACTGCATTTGCTCGCATAGGTTTCCTTAGTATTTAACAAGCTTCATCCAGGATTCAATGTTTCGTGTCAAATTCGTCGAACATTATTTCTAATGAATCTAATACCTTACATAAACATCAGTACACCGTGAATACATTAGCTCCCGTTAACTCCGCGTAGCAGTGCGGCGCTGAAATTGCTTTATTATTGTGTTAGTCGCGCTGACCGCAGTTTGCTGCTGGGTAGTGCTCTGGGAGGCTCCGAGCTTCTAATGGATGCTGCTAATAATGGAATCATGTCCGTGATGAAATAACAAGACATGCCCGAAATGTTTTGAAGTTATGACGGAAACTAATTTTGCAGTGCATTGGAGAACGAGTATTATTGTTGCTGTTCGTGTCCTTCCCACGTTTACTAGTATAAAGCTTGCTAAATTGTATGGATTGGAAACCGATTCTCCATACGTAGAGAACGCCCAAGCGAAAGTTATGAATGCGTAATTTACAATGTCCAACGAAAACTCTGGTAAAATCAAAATAGCCGTTTCAATTCCCGGGGGTCCTTTTCCAGTTTTTGGTGACTAACTACTTCAAACTACCATTAATAAATTGTTATAACGTTAAATACAAGCGTTTAGGCCTGTTTTCTGTTTACGCAGGAATTCCGCCCAACTTTCAGCAATTAATTATAGTAATATGTTACGGACGGGCTAATTTATTTTGCCCAAAGTTTTCAGCATAATTTATAGAATTCTTTAGGAGTTGCGGTACTTAAGTAACGATTAACGTTTTGCACGATGCCGATGGAAGACGTATGTCTTGGAGTGGAAACAAAACTATTTTTACACGGCCACTATTGATCGTCCAGGAAGCCACGTTTAGCTATGGAAAACGGAACTGCGAGAAAATTGCTATTTAAGATCAGAATATGCACAGTTTGATTTTTGACCCAGCACAGAACGATTACAATGAACGTAATATTTTTTCTTTGTAATGTAACGTCATTCGTCATTCATGAAGAGGTTCACTGTAAATATGTCCCTTAGTGGATCAGGAATAGTGTACGTACAGGGGAGGTCCACTCCGCAGTAAGCTACGCTTTGCTGGCATTTAGTGGAAGGTCTACGGACTCTACGGCAAGCAGGTAAAGTTTGAAAGGGACAGCAATATTTTGACGCCTAAACATGTTCATGGGTGGGCCATCTGTACGTATTACTATTTCCTTTTCTGTGGTACATAGTTAATTTCTAAAACTAGCACCTTCATTCATGTTCATCTTGAAAAAAAAGTCTGTGTCAATAACGTAATTATGATTCTGCTCGTGTGTAATTCCAAGGGCGAAGTTGACTGCTTTCTTTTAGATGAACAGACTCCTTTGTCCTTTCCTTTAATAAAAAAAAAGTTTCCTTGTTAGTAACTTGACCGAGCTCTTTACTACCTAAAAAGATATAAAAATATGTTTAGGCGGATGTTTTCTCACATCAAATTGAGAACGACCTCTATTGATTCTATAACCAACAAACTTGTGAAGTCAAGTCAAGAGTATCGGCTTATTGAACTCTCCGATGCTAAGTTGTATCTGTGGAGAGTTCCCCAGTATAAATTTGCTTTCTTTGTACAAGTTTAAATTAATCTTCTTTGGAAGATTGAATAAACTGTGTTGGAAATAAATAAGAATTAAGTACTATAAAGAAGAATGTCATAGAATCAAGGAACCAGACGCCACTGCCGGAATAGATTAGACTGTAAATGCTGGAATTTGTATCTTCAAGGTCTTCTCTATGTGCAATCTTCTTTTTTTTCAGTCTAAATGACACCACATATGTTTAAAGTATTGTTTTCATTAAGATTCATCGCCCACACGTAATAATATTTTCAGAAGCGCAACATATTTTTACTTTCTCTGTTCTAAAATTCTAGAAAATTATTGTAATTACAGTAATTAGTTAAATGTCTCATTAGCCATCTTAAATCCGAGTACTCTTTTCATTCAATGCAATGTCAATGACAGTTCCCAAGCTCCCACGCCGTGAATAGGTCTTACCTCATCTTGTTTTTCTTGTTGATTTCCTAAGATAAAGCATTCTTCGATTGTTTTGCCTGTGTAGTTTATTAAACTGTCTTCGATATACCTTTCATTAAAATCGTTAGTCATTATAGTATCATCTACCTACGAATTGATTTCGAAGATTTTAAATTTTACAAATTGCACAAACCGCTGGTCATTCGCGCTCTAGACTTTGACTGTTAAATTTGACGTAGATTTTTGCTCATAATAAAAAATAATCCAAGGATTGGACAGAGGAGGGATAAGCTTGTTCTCTAGTCAGTGGTCTTTCAGTGTTGAGTGGGAAATTGACTAACCATAAAATTACTCAAACACTACCGGAAATTACATGAATACTTGAACACTTTCGTCTCAAAAAATTATGTCATTGTCATTATTCACGTAAAGACACGCGTTCCCAATTGAGGTAGGCAAACCACACCAAGCACATACAAGAAGAAAAAACATTGAGTCCACTTTTAGAATTTTTAAATTTGAAGTTAAATAAAAGAATAATAGTGACTGATACCAGCCTGTTGTCTACAATTCACTTTCATTCATCTTCCATTTTTTTATCAGTACATATTCGCAATCCATTTAAGTCCTCAAAACTGCTACACAGCAACAAATGCTATGAGGATATTTTCTCAATTGTTATCGACACTCTTCTCCCGGAAATTACGCAGTTTCCAGTCTCCAGATACAGGCGAGTCCTACGGTAAAGTGGTGGGAGTCAATACTATTCGTCTTATAAATAGCAGTCTTTACGGCGCTTCTAATCGCCTTATGGATACGTTCGCGTGGCAATTAGTCGTTTAAAATGTCGTTTTCGCTTTCCACGGTGCCATGATCATTTTCCATTGTGCAGAGACAATTTTGCGTCATTACCATAATGTCTTCTTTGTGATGGGATTGACGGATCTTGATCAGTATTTTTAGAAACCGCTTCCAGATGTCACGCGTCATCCTCATTGTAGATGTTTTTGAATGTCTTCCGTATTGTTTTATTTTATAATAGGTTTTGTCTTGACTGTGTGATTCATAATCAGAACTTATATCCGAGGTTTAAACGAATTTAAAACGTGTGTCGATATTTTAGAAGTAAACTCTTCTTCAACATCTCACGAGCAAAAACTGCATAAGCCATGCCAATTTATTTGCATACTGATCTCAAATCCCATATCGCCCAACCGCATAAACGCGAAATCTAACCGCAATATACGACAAAGTGTCCGCAAGCTCGTAACACCACTCTGAATTCAGTTCTAACTTTAACCTTATCTGTTATAGAAAAAGGTTAGCTTCGCGCCAAAACTCTAGAAGAGATACGAGGTTGTAAAGAATACGTAAGTGTCCCCAGACTTTCCACAATCGGTAATTCGATCAACGTACGAGAAAGTTCCAGAGTGTGGAAGGCAAACGACAAACGAAGATAAAATTGCCCTAAGTTTGTGAATGGTTACATTTCCGGCTTGTAAGAGTTTTGAATATTAAATTTGGGGGTAGAAGCAATAAACTTTTACAAATGGCGTTTCGTTGGGCCGAAGAACACCGGATGTGGCGGGATCGCTGCGTTTTCCAAACAAACAATACTTGCCAGCTTCCGCAACTTCATTTCCTATTGGAATAAAAAATAGATTACTCTTCTGGATTTATATCCGTTGTTGTAGATAAACCTCTCTGTGGGGACGAAATATTACGTGACTATAAATACCGTAGTGCATACATGTCACAATACCGTACAATTTTAACTATAGGACCCACGAATAGAGATATTGTATATACAGATGTATATCTTTCTGAAGACGTAAAATAAGTCATGAGTGAGAAAATGTTCCCTTGATAAATTGATGCAACGCTTTCAAGACAAGAAGTTCCTTGTCTTATCTACGTTTTTCTTTTCTTTAATACTACAATCCAGATCCATTTTGTGCAACTTTCCTCACAACATCCCGTTAACACAATCAAGACACTCAAAACTTGAAATAAGACGCCGATTTTACATAATGATTCCCGAGTTGCCCCTCTGATCTTTTATTGCCGATTACCGAATGAATATTAAAAATCCTCGGGGGCTTGCCAAGGGGGTGGGACAGACGGGGCTGGCAGGGCTCCAAATATTCCGGGGAATAACAATCTTTACTTACCTTTGACTGTTTTGATATCAAGGATTGTTTCCAGAACGCAACTGGGAAAGATTTTGGGCTTAGGGTTAATCGTCTTGCGGTATCTCCGCATCTAGACCAGAGATTTATAAAGATGGTCACGCAAATCTATTGATTTTTCTATCCAATACTCTTCAGAGTATATGCTTGGATACTACTGTTTCTGAAACTGCGTATAATCTAATTCACTCTCTAATTTCACACGTTTTGTCAATCGTTTCAAGGTCAGCAGGAAGAGATCTGTTCGCCTTTGTACTTGTGTTTTGTTCTGTGCTTGTTATTTTGTCATTTTTATTTTGTACAATAAAGAGTTACATACATCAATTCGGCTTGATGGAAGAAAATCTAGCTAACTCTTTAATCTTTCAACTCCACTCTGGTAGACATACA
The DNA here is from genome assembly GCA_005406045.1 of Adoxophyes honmai. NCBI lineage: Eukaryota > Metazoa > Arthropoda > Insecta > Lepidoptera > Tortricidae > Adoxophyes > Adoxophyes honmai. Next base: position 44,200 of record BHDV01065586.1, read on the forward strand.
CAGAGTATGATTATGAAATTTATGTGATTTATACCAACGAACCATAGATTTTTCACGAATCTCGATTAGCTGCCATGGGCGCTTACGATTTTTACTTTCAAGCATATAATGTCTCTGTCCATCTTAATCTTTTACCAGAAATGCTGTTCTCGTCACTTGCTATTCTGCGTGCATCAACAATTACAAGTTAGCCGTGGTGAGCTCCTTAATCCTGAATGAAAACGAAAAAGACGTCGGTAGATGTCGGCAAACTATGTCTTTTTGGTTCTTGTTGCTAAGAAATAAACGGGTAAGACAGCGAAACGTTCCAACTACCTTTCTTTACGTTAAGAGAAGTTGCCAAGTTTGTAGCTAAAACAACTTCAATGTATCTTTATTTCGCGACTAGCTTTCCGCCCGCGACTTCGTTCGCGTAAATTTCGGATTTTGGGGTCGTAGGTTTCTGAGCCTAATATTAGTGTAGATGTAGATATCTAAACCCAAATATTTGACGGAATCCTTTTTTTTTCAAAATAAAATTTAGCCTATGTTACTCGTGGATAATGTGGCTTTCGAATGGTGCAAGAATTTTTAAAAACGGTCCAGTAGTTACTGAGCCTATTCATTACAACCAAACAAACAAACAAACAAAGTTTTCCTCTTTATAATATTAGTGTAGACAGGCGAGTGTGTGGTCTTTGTAGCTACGTACTTAATTGCTTGTTATCCATAGATAGGTTTTCCAAATTTTGCAACATGACGATCGGGCGGTTGAGTTCCTCCATGGCCTTACCTAAAGCTTTTTCTAATCGACTTTCTATTATTTTACGTCGATGTTTGCAATCGATATTGAATTAATTTTGCATCGATTAGTTTCAAATTGTCAAATTAGGGTATGACAATCCACTACGTCCCTCAAACCGATGCGGTTGCAGACTGCTACCACGGTATACATATACAGAGTTGGATGGATGGTCATATTGAGGTATCTATTCCTAGCGGGAGCTATGTCCTTTCATGATATAAAAATGTTATCCTTTATCTCTAAACATCCACCCAAATCCTGTTTTAGAAAGTGTGTGCTAAAAATCTCGAGACTCGTGCTCTGTGTATAGGGGAGGTAGGGGAGGGATGGGCACTTTTTCACTATTTATTGCATAAAAGATCAGATTTTATAGATAGTCAACTTTTATTGCCAATTCTTATTGCACCAAGTATCTGGCTAGATATAATTAAAGAGCTTCCTTAAAAATTACAATCGGTCTCAAAATTACGAGATATTTTGTAAACTAAGTCAAAAGTGCCCATTGCTCCCTACGGTAGGGAGGGTTGGACATACCCTGTGGGAGGCTTGGGCACGGCCTATAAATTACTTTGTATCCATAATGGAATACAAAAATTAGTTAACAAATAAAGTATTATTAAACTACATCACTAAAAGAAACCAAAAATAAAATTTACAAATAAAATGCATCTTAAACAATACCTTAACTTGTCTGAGATTGGGTATAACCCATAAAGAACTATCAAACGTGTACTTAGAACTACCATGTTTGGTTTTGTTGTATTGTCTTTTGTAGGTACTGCCAATTTAGATTTGATGTCGTCTAAAAGGACACCAGCTATGTCGTCTACTTCAGGAAAAAAAAGGTGTTTCTGATCTTACTCAGGCTCTTAAATTAGTAGTGGTGGTTACCTCTTCTATGGCTCGTAATATTAAATCTTTAGGAATTTCCCGTCGCAAACCTTTCTTTTTTAATTTAAGTAGTATCTCTCTACAATTAAAAGTCAACCAATAGTTAAAAATCTATACAGAATATAATAGGAGGGAGCATTGGGCATGCCCAAACCTCCCGCCCGTGCAAATGCCCATCTCTCCCTCCGTATACATTTTCAACATAGGTTACGGGTATTTTTTTTAATCTACGTATTTAGACTTGAATTTCAGTTTAATTCATACATTAGTAAATATACAATAGATAAATAATAAAAAATACACATACCTTTCATTAGTTTTCTTTTTATTACGATCCGAAATCGCAACAAAATACTTACTTTTACGAGTGCATAATCTTCAAACGTATTTGTGTTCGATAACTGACAGAAACAACAGATAGCCTATGGATGATCAGTGAAGCCATTCGGTAAATTAAATTACCAAATCACTAAAAAAATAAAATCTATTATCAAATCAGAATAAAAGAGGGGTGCCCATGTCTCCCAACTGCCCATCCCTCCCCTACCTCCCCTACTGTACTGTTGCTTCCGGTGACCTTCACCTAATTTTTTGCCTGTCTTCGGTTCAGCGATCGATGTGGCCTGCTCATTACAACTTGAACTTTCACAATCTTATACCTTTTTATTTTTGGGTTTCACAGATAACTTAAAAGTGTGTTCAGTTAAATATTGAGAGATGACATTTTCAGGTAACCACTCCGTTTCTTCCGTGAATGTCGTAAAAGGCGACTAAGGACATAGGTTAAGGTATATTTTAACGTGTAAACGCGAAATAGTGTCTACCCCATTTGAGAAGATAAGCGTGACGTATGCATGCATGCAACTCTCAAATTTTCAGAAAGGTTAAAGTAAAGAAGTACAAAGCCTGCTTCGTTAGTCACCTCTTACGACATACATGGAATTAACGCAGAGGAATTATTCAAAATCCGACACCACACAGGTGAACTTTAAAACTAGAACTCCCAAAAGCGATACCAATACCTGCTAATGTATTATCCGATCAATAAACGATAAATAATTCAACTGAATTAGCATTACGGCCCTGCCGGTGTCACGTCACAAACGTAACCGTAACCGTTAACCGTAGCGGTCGGAGCCACGGTTAGAGTTACGTGTGTCGAGTTACGATATTAATTAGGATTGGCAGACGGATAAACAATCGGAGCCGTGGTGTCGAGTGTTTTAGGTATAGTTTGCTTGCGGTGCCAGCCAAAAGCCAGGAGAACGTCGACGAAAATGGCATTTTTTTCCCATGTCTATTGCTTCGTACTGGCGGAACATAGCAACCTCACTGTCACTATTGTACCTTCATCATAAGACGTCCACTGCTGAACACAGGCCTCCCCTTTAGACTTCCATAAGTGCCTGTTGGAAGCGACTTGCATCCAGCGTTTTCAGGCGACCTTTATTAGGTTGTCGTCCATCTTGTAGGTGGATGTCCTACGCTGCGCTTGCTGGTCCGTGGTCTCCGCACTTTTCGTCCCTATCGATTATCTGTTCTTCGTGCAGTGTGGCCTGCCCATTGCCACTTCAACTTGCTATATTGGGTATATTACGTTTAAGACATGTTCACACGAAAGACAATTTATATGATTGGTCATTTTACTTCAATCGTCTAGATTCGGTACTGAGCCAAATTGTCACGGTTTTGTTTACATAGTCTAATTGCCGCTTTAAGCACACCGTGACCTATTTTCTCTTAGTTGCCTCTTTCGAACATGGAAGAAATAAAGAGGTGTAATTCTAAACCTGACACCACACGGGGAATCTCTAACATTGTCCCTTAAAACATCCGGAGCAATATATCCCTCAGCTTTCCTTCCGCGCCCCAATTTTTTCGACGCAGTCGTAATTCCCGAAAATAATGTGGTAATAGGGGCACCAGTCACGTATTGTTTGTAGATGAAGCTATAAACGTCCAGATTATATACGGCATAGCGCAGGCTACTGTTTATTGACTGAGCGTGTGGGGTTTCCGAGGCGAGTTTTGATTGGAGATCTCCCGATTAAAACGCTGTGAATACTTTCAACGGTAAACGGGTCGTTGAAATTTACCGGAAGAAAAGTTTTTATCAGAAGCTATCACTATCCCCCATAGACATTGCTAAACCAAAGACCGGTACATGACGGTAATTGTGCCGGTTGTCTTGCCTTCCGTGCAAGTAGGTATTAGAACAGTATCGCTATTGGGCTCCTAAGGGTGTCGATACTAAAGGTGTTCTTCTAAAAGACGTTGCACAAGTTTTCTGGCTGCATTCCGTCTGGATACCCAGACTTAAACGCCTTAAGCTATGTCTGTGCAAACATTTCGCAGTATATTTCATTTGAAGACGAATAATCATGTACTCTCGTTCTCGTATGTCGCTTGTAGGTATCTTCCGTTAGTCGGATTGCAGAATCAGCTTTTAATTTGATGCTATAGCTGCTATGTTTAAGGTTTACACTGACGTCAATAGTTCAAAATGCTTTTCTGCACTTTAAACCGCTATCACAATTTCTGCTTTTATAGAATTTAAAGTACATTTTCCTAAACTAAAATTGTAAGCCAGGCACGATTTAGAAACTACCAACGATTGAACCATTGAGGACTGCCATAAAACTGCCATTGACTTTCGGTTTTTTCTAATCAAATAACAGTTGCTTTTTCTCGAAACACATTATGTGGCCAGAGTCGTGAGGACCGTGATTTACAATTGTATTTGTTACTATTTATAGGGATTCGATCTCTGTACGGTCATAAAATGTCCAAATGTCACTATGGAGCTGTACTTTTATTGACCTTTGATGGAAGTGCTATAAAAGCTGAAGATATGTCCATTTAATTACTAGTTTTAGACCGGTTTCTAGATGTCGCAAAAGGTCATGATATAAAAGTATATTTTTATAAGCCGGCGGTATTGTGCTCCTATTTATCGAGCAACGACACATGTGTGGAACAATATAGCAAAGGATATTATTAGTGTCCGACCGAAGGTACAATTTTGGCCGAAGCCGAAGCCGAAGCCGATTAATCGGCTTTCATCAAAACCTTCGGCCGAAGCCGAAGCCGAAGCCGAAGGTGTGTTAACCCCATGTTGACCCTAAGAAATGCGAGAATTTGCTAATAGTAAAAAAAACGGTATGAAATTATGCGCAGTTTTCGTTCCTAAATCAAGTGTGACTATGTTGTTATGTTATGTGTTGTCAGTAATTCATATAATTAACTGCAAGTAATGCTATCGGGCCGGCGAAATGCTGCCCTGCTAAGCGCTGCGTACTATCCGTCTCGCTCTGGCATCGTTTGTTCAATTTCAAATCACGATTTGCAAACCTTCGGCTTCGGCCAAAGCTTCGGCCAAATTTTGGCCGAAGCCGAAGGTTTAGCCGAAGGTGGTTTTTTTGACCGAAGGTGGCCGAAGCCGAAGCCGAAGCCGAAGCTTCGGTCGGACAATAGATATTATTAGTTTTTAATAACAAAGGCATTTATCTCGGTGGCCGTTTGTCTCTCAGTGTGAAGACAAAAATATCGATATTGTACATGCATCACTCCTGTGTCTCCTGTATCCCCAAATAGCTAAGTCCACACCAGTGCGCTTTCACGTTCACCTTGCGTCTTCCTCTGACGCATGCCCGTGCAAACACAGCGCGTGCGCTGAAACTAGATCCGTCCTCAATGAAGACGCGCTGGCGGCATGCGTTGTTGTTGGTCACACGGGCATGCGTCAGAGGAAGACGCAAGGGGAACGCGAAAGCGCACTGGTGCACTGTGACTCACGTAGAACAAGCTAGCTGGACAAAAACAAAATTGACCTATCTAGAAATCCTTAATAAGGTAATTACTATATTAGTTGGTGATAGCATTGGCAGGTATTGTTTTGTCGTAGATCATTTTCAACACGACTAATAAGGGTAAGTGTATAGAATAACAACGTTCAGTGCCCTAATTTAGTTGCATTTTAGCTTCTATTGCGATTAAGTGTCATTGCCAGATTTCACAAGTTTCGGTTAATTTTTGTGATGGATTCTACTATTAAGGGTAAGTACTATATTATAGGTCACTTTATAAATATATTATTCTCCTTTTACTCGAAAAAAAAAGTCGATAACTTATAATTTTACGAAATAATGACCACAATTTGGCATTCATTGGACTGTAACTAAAAACCCCCCCTTCACCCCGACTTGATTTTTTTTACGGAGTAGCCACATCTATTTAGGTTATGATAAATGTTATTCATTTTTGCTCCTTTTTTGCCCAACTTACTTTTATTAATTTTTTTCAGAAAGGAGTCGTACAGTTTCGAAATTATTATTTTTTTGAAAATTGGACCAAACATTCAAAAAATTAGCGAAATGATACACAATTCGCTTATGTTTTCAAAATACAACATTTAAGCGGTATAATGGTGTAGTCTGTTAAATATATAAATACCGTGATTTCCCGATTTTCCATGAAACTTACAGAAATATGGGAGAATTCACGAAGAAACCAAGAACGCTTCTTAGCGAACAATATGTAGTGGTTTCAAGGTGACTTGACATTAAACGTTTTTTGTGATCAAGTTGAAGAATGCTGTAGCACGAAAGAACATGAACTGGGCTCTGGGCGACCGACTACAGCCTTCGATAATGCGAGTTCAAAACTTCCAAAACGTTCGTAGATATGTTGAAGATTTGATCATGTCACGAACACCTAAAGAACTGTTAGTCGCTGCTGAAATATCATCTAGGTTATCTGGAAAACGAAACGTCGATAAATTAATTAAAGAAGTAAGTGAGACTGAAAAAGTTAGTGGCCGACATCCACTGTCCCGAGAGTGCAGTAATCAGGGGTAAGGTGTCTGACAAGTGATGAGGCATTGGCGTATTTACGTGTATTCCAAGTCTACGTCTCACTCTTATAAAGAAACTTTGGAAAACGTCAGCTTACCTAGGTTTCATTCGGATTAGTTACGTTTTGATTTATAGATTACCTACATGTAATTAATTTCACTAAAGTTGCATTTTTCTTAATTTAAATATTATAATCTCGTAAATTATCGCATTTTTACCCTTAAATAAAATAAATCCTATGAAGAAAAGAGAAAACTTACTATATTACTCATTTAAACCTGGGAAATCACTATTAGCAACTAAGAACAATTACCAACTTAAACTGACCTCGATCCCAATAGTACAAGTAGGTGACAAGAGATCAGGTTATGTCGGTGGTGTTTGACATAAGAAGTATAACTAAAATTGTAATTTTTCTCACATTATATGATAAACCATATCAAAATGCTACATTTAACTTAATTCAAAAAGCTCAAATAATTTTGTCCAGCTAGCTTGTTCTACACGGATCACTGTGTGGTGTGGACATAGCTCTCTAATGACTAATGAGACAGGCTGAGCAAATTAAATGCTATATAGACAAAGTCACGACTGTTTCACGTTTTGTAGGCGTTTCTAGTAGATTTTTTAGGTGTCAAGTTAGTACAATGGTGACAGGTTGCTAGCCTGTCGCCTAAAATATGCCTTAACCTATTTCCTTAGTCGCCGGAAAAATAGAGAGGTGTCATCCTAATGCCGATACTTACATGCGAAAATATTGCAACAAACCAACTCATTTAAAAGAGCCCTTGCCTTCAACTCGCCTCTCAATTAGCAGCTCATCTCACCGCGACTATTCTCGCCCCGAACAGAGATGACATCTCGCTTCTCGACTTCATTGTCACTGGCGGTTTCTTTCGAGGAAAGTAGAAAGCATTCCCACCGTCATCTGGAGAGACAAAGAAGGGCGATTTGTCAATTTTACCCGGGCCTAATCACCTGGCTTGGAAATGGCAAGTTGTTTGTAGATTTTCCGCCATTTTGGCAATATAAAATTTTGTGTATGCTTAATTTCAATTATCTCCAGTTTAAACATCTCGCTTATATCCCAGATGAGTTAGACAGAGCACACGAAACGCTACATAGACAAAACCGTAACTATTTCAGGTTTCGTGACCACTTTTGTCATTATTTTTTTAGGTTTTGATTTGGCAAGTATAATAGTGACAGATTGTTAGTTCGTCGCCTGAAATATACCTTAACCTATTTCTTTAGTCGCCTCTTACGACATCCACGGAAGAAACGGAGAGGTGCTATTCTAAATCCGACACGTTATTAAATTTACTACATGTAAAAAAAGTCACAGTTAGTGGATTATTGTCCGTAATGTTGATTTAGTAATTCAAACTGAAAAGAACTAGTATAACAACGCAGATGAATTAATAATCAGCTAATACAAGTCCAAGAAGGTGACGGATGCAGCATCACATCAGTTGACAGGAAGCAAAAAGCTGAGCCCAGCGGGTCAACGCACCCACTCGTAGTGCGGGGCTATCTTGTACACGTCGATATTGTATGATCGAAAATATGGAAACGTGTACACTAAAGACCAGAATAGAAACGAATTTCCAGACTGATATGCGTACTCGGAAGTTTTGAATTGATGGTTTAGTGGTCGGCAATAAATTTGGCCAGATTTTATGTGTTACTTACCCCAAGTTCGCACATCGCTTTTTCCAGGTAAAGGTCACTTAAAATCTGGTCAGTAAAGAATGACACAGCCAAACAAAAAAGTATGATTGTGGGCCACGGGTGGTCGGGTTTAGAATAACCCCTTTAAATTTTTTCAGTGGATGCGCGTCTAAGGAAATAGGTTATGGCATATTTTAGGCGACAGGCTAGCATACATACATAGATACATACATATTCTCACGCCTGTATTCCCAAGAGGCGTAGGCAGAGCACATGAATTCAAAATTCTAGTGCCAATTTAAAACCTATATAAAATATGCTAGAAGTAGCCACTGAATGTGAAATATTTATGGTTTTGTCTGTGTAGCATTTCGTGTGCCTACCCTATTTGGGAATACAGGGGTGATTGTATGTATGTATGATCTGGTAAAACGTCATTAGTCTAGTGGCTATCGATATCGCCATGTTCGCAGCGCTAGGAGCGCGTGACGACACATCCCGCACTGTTGTGGAGTCATCAAGATCCGCTCATCTTCACGCGCACAGGGGTGGCTGGAGACTATCGCACTTATTATGGTAATTACAAACATACATAGAATCAAGCCTATGCTCCCAAATGGGGTAGGCAGAGCAGACGAAATGTGACATACTTAGACAAAACCATGACTATGACTATACCACGCTTTGCAGCCACTTCTATCATAGTTGAGGTCTGCAAAGATGGAAGAGGTAGAATAGTTACAGGTTGCTAGCCTGTCGCCTAAATCATGCATAGACCTATTTCGCCTCTTACGACACCCACGGAAGAAACGGAGAGATGTTATTCTATCCCGACACCACTTTTTTTTTTGGGTATCAAAGTGTCTATGATCTGGTAAAACGTCATTAGTCTAGTGGCTATCGATATCGCCATGTTTGCAGCGCTAGGAGCGCGTGACGACGCATCCCGCACCCGCACTATTGTGGAGTCGTCAAGATCCGCTCATCTTCACGCGCACAGGGGTGGCCAGAGAACTATCGCGATTATTATGGGAATTACTGAACGGGACTACAAACATACAATCACCCATGTGTTCCCAAATAGGCAGAGCGACATAGACAAAACCATGATTATGACTATACCACGCTTTGCAGCCACTTCTATCATAGTTGAGGTCTGCAAAGATGGAAGAGGTAAAATAGTGACAGGTTGCTTGCCTGGCGCCTAAATCATAAACCTACTATCATAGACCTATTTCGTCTCTTACGACACCCACGGAAGAAAAGAGGTGTTATTCTATCCCGACACCACTTTTTTTTTGGGTATCAAAGTGTCTATGATCTGGTAAAACGTCATTAGTCTAGTGGTTATCGATATCACCATGTTCGCAGCGCTAGAAGCGCGTGACGACGTATTGTGGAGTCATCAAGATCCGCTCATCTTCACGCGGCCGCACAGGGGCGGCCGGAGAACTGTTGCGATTATTATGGGAATTACTTAAGTGTGGCAACGGGACTTGTTTCCTCAATACCTCTTGCGGAATTGTACCGATTTCGTTCGGGGGACCGGTTATCGCAAAATGTCTAAGAGATCCCCCAGTATTTTTTTCATACTTAGGTACCCTACAATCAAGCCTGTGTTCCCAAATGGGGCAGGCAAAGCACACGAAAAGTAACGTAGACAAAACCATGACTATTTCACGTTACGCGACCACGTCTAGCATATTTTTGTCGCCTCTTACGTCACCAAGAAAGAAATTGAGAGGTATTGTTTTGTTTTATCCATAAATTCAATGACCAGTTTTGAGTTTCAATGTTTGTCCCCCAATACCTACGCCAACGTTATGGGCGGTGCGCTACAATCCGAAGCCTCGAACTGAATGCCGAACGGACAAACCTTTGAACAACCCATTGAACACGTGAATTCAATCCTCGAAAAACATACGGATCGAACAAAAAAAGCGTTTTTAAACAAAAGACTTTTACACACCGGTGCTCGCGCACAAAAGACGCACTCCCATGCTCCGTGCATTCGGTATTGTGCGCTCTCCCTTTGATTTTGAAAGTGCCACTCCTGTATGCCATGGTTTGGAAGGTATCGGGTTTGATGTCTCGCATGGAGAAATTGGAAAATACTCAATGAAAGGACTCTAGGTAATTTACGGTATATCGCTATCTCGCGGGTATTGTAAGCAGTGCCCGGTGTGAGCTTTCAAAACTGCGCCCTTGAAGATCCCTGGTCATTCCTGCGCCCTTCCGCCGTAGTTACGGCACTGATTGTAAGGGCTCAAGCTTCTTTCCAGCGTTGTCGGCTTATCAACGCCCGTTCAACGTTGTGTACTATCGAACCAATTGATTCCTGTCCCACCAAAAAAACTATCTACAGTAAACAATATACAACATAGTCATATTGCATTGCTCGACTGAGGATATCTTTGATACGTTTACTGTGACAACTTTCTGCGGTGGGTCAGAAAAGTAAAAAGGAGCGAAGAAATATTGGAAAATGTGGAAAAAATGGGGGAAATTAGTTACTATTCCACGCGGACGGAGTCGCGGGCACAGCTATTAAATTGATACAAGGAGTGCAAGGCGTTGACAAGTCGACGACGCTCGTAAAACACAAAGTCTAGGTCTTTGGAAAATTTAGGAGCTTCCGACACAAATAATTACCGATGTTGTTCCTCGATAATTCGGACCATTTGACGTTATCCTCTCACTGTCGTTATTTGAAACAGTTAGTCCTTTACTTAACAAATCAAATCACAAACAAACGTCTGATTTATGATTGAAATGAGCCCGCAGCCATTATTCAGGACAAAGCCTACTTGTCTCTGATATTAATGAAGTGTTTGTACTCCTTATGCTATTGAACGCAAAGTTGAATTGATTCGATACGTAACTAACGAACCATACATCATATCATATCGTTTAGACTTCGAACACGGCGTATTATTCGCGGTACTACGGTAGCTGTTCCTACTACTAAGCGATTCAATAAAAATAAAAATATCAAATACATACAATCATGCCTGGGTAGGAAGAGCACACGAAACGTTACGTAGACAAACCATGACCATTTAACACTCCGTGGCTGTCTTCAGCATAATTTTAGGTTTAAACAGATGAAAGAGGTATAATAGTGACAGGTTGCTAGCCTGCCGCCTAAGGGTCTCCCCACATTAGTCGACGCCTTTTCGGCAAAATGCGGGTAGAAAAAACTTTATGTCAACACAATAAGGGCGAACAAGACGTCAATCGGCTCGGCTCGTTCGACCGAGAATGGCCGAGCCAATTCACGTCTTGTTCGCTCTTATTGCTTTGACATAAAGCTTTTTCTACCCGCATTTTGCCGAAAAGTCGTCGACTGGTTTGGTGAGACCCTAAAGCATACCTAAGCCTATTTCCTTAGTCGCCTCTTACGACGGGGAAGAAATGGAGTGGTGCTATTCTAAATCCGACAACAGAGATATATCAAAATCTTGTGTAGAACCTTTTCCGATAGCTTTACGCTTGCCATCCATGCGAAACGATACTCAAATTGCAACGCATAAGTATTGTCATCAATCAATCAAGCCATCATAGGGTGACGTTGGATAAACATGCTGTGTATTGTATAAATGAGAACCTCCTCCTTTTTTGAAGTCTGTTAATGAGATAACAAGTTTTTTAAGTACTCTAGCGTCGAGGCTGGTTTACTCAGTGTGAGTTGCTGTCTGGTCAGTCGACAGTTACTCGGTTTGTCACTCGTACACTAGTACCTCGGCTCGCCTTTGCTGTCTACACGACACCTAGCTAGCTACTGCCCAGTCCGAGTCGAGTCGCGAAAAAAATCACAGTGTAGCTGCACTCGGATGGCTGACTCGTACGCTATGTGTAAAAGCCCTTAGTCAGTGTAGTGGTCTAGTACTAGTATGACGTCATAGCGCTGGCACAGAGTCAAATGTGGTTGAACGTGCTACCAAGAGCCTCTTGACATACTGATGGCATTTCTCGCTGTACTTGGGCTATGGGTGTGAACACTATACCAAATGCTAGTATAAGACTAGCGTGTAGCGAAGAGTAGCGTGCATGAAATTTACATATACATCACGCCTGTATTTCTAAATGGGGTAGGCAGAGCAGATGAAACGCTATGTAGACCAAACAATGTCTATTTCACGTTCAGTGGCCACTTCTAGAATTATTTTCTTAGGTTTGAAGTTTGCAGGTTTAATAGTGCAGGTTCTAGCCTTTCGCCTAATATATTCACGGAAGTAATTGAGCAGCGTGGGTAGGCCCCCCGCAAGGTGGACCGATGACTTGGTGCAAGTCGCGGGAAGCCGCTGGATGTGGGCAGCGCAGGACCGGTCATTGTGGAGATCCTTGGGGAGGCCTATGTCCAGCAGTGGACGTCTGTCGGCTGATAATGATGATGATGATGATGAAGTAATTGAGAGGTGTTGTTCTAAACCCAACACCACAGTTTTATTATAGTTTACTTTAACTGCCAATTGTGTGTAATTAAGTAATTATCTATGTATATTATTTCTTCTATTTCAACATCACATACATGCAATAGAATAATCGTTGAAACGCTTGATCTAAATTTTAATGATAATTAAAATTCTATTCATTTCATTATAATCGTTTGGAAATATGTAGGTATACCCGTTCACGACAAATAAGATTTCAAATACATAAACGATCACGCAACTCGTAAATCATCCTCCCTAACACGTTACTCAAGCCCTGTCCAGAATTATGCACGAATTTCCAGTGTATTAGTGTACATTGCTTCTTCACAATGCGTCATATTTTTATTAAGCGTGACAAATGCAGCAATAGATAGTAAGACGCGGTTAAATTCGCGTCGAAATTTCCACTTCTAAGTAGCATAGTAAATAAAATCATCATAAAAGAAACAACGGCGAGACAATATGATAATAATGCTGACCTTCTCCCAATAAAGGGTGATGCCACATGGATGCTCGTAAGCGGCTGAAGGCCAATTTGCGTCCGATGTTATGGTCACCCCAATTTGGAGGCACAGTTGAATGTGCAGTACGAATGATGGAGTAACTGGAATCGGGTACTTTACTAAAAATAAACTAATTAGCCCGTCAGATAGATTACCACAAAATATTGTACACGTTTTTTTTTCTTATTTGAAAAACAAGAAATAACGAAGCTAAAGTGCTCTAAAGTTTCTTGCGACTTAGTAGTACAGTTTTTGTTTCAGGCATCATGTATGTGTAGGTGGATATTCGTCTAGTAAATTCGGACCGTTCTTGTACCGTTTCCTCGATCACTTACGGTCACATCGCCTCCGGCGCCGACGTCAGTAAAGAGGTTGGCGCCAAAACAGGCGCCGTCTCTGTGATGCGCGTAAACACAATAATCATTGCTAATCAAGGAAAATTTCTCAAAAGGTCTTCCGCTATAGGTACATTCCCTTTCAATTTTGATGAAGTTCTTTGTAATTTCGTCATAATGACTTGAGGCTTAAGTATAAGTAAGGCAGAGATTAGCTGGGGTTTATAGTCCTCCCACGCAATATTCGTTTGCATCCATCTACTCTTGAGCAAATCGTGTTAATCTGTATTTCTAAGCTCCCAGTACCTTTAGGCCTTAGTTCCTTTCCGGTGCTAATGTGCTAATTGACTGCTGTGAAGTCCCCAACGGTTACCAGTTGTTTGAGGAGTTTGTACTTTGTATTTTAACTTGTCAACCTTTCGTGTTAGTTACGATTTGTTACGCATTTCTTCCTGGCATGTACAGTCACGAACCGGGATTGTTGAGCCACTTGCCACTGTTCGCAATTTAGACGTGTAATCAACGACCGATGTGACCGACTAGATGTCAGCTATTGGATTAGTATTACACGACCAAGTTACAAACATACGTAAGTGGCTCGACAATCCCTGTTCGCGATGGTACTGCTTAATATTGACTACTGTGCCCAAATCGTCAGGCGACGGCAGAGCTATCAATTTTAATGTATATTATTATTCGCCTCACGCTACCCCTTTCGGCCGTTTGTACACGACTTTTGGTATTGCGAGGGTAACTTCACGCTTTTCCTGAAACGTAAAATTGTTTACAGCCGCATAAAAGTTGTAAAATTAACAAAATGGTGGTTTCAAATTAGTGCTCTTTACTTTTTGAAGTTTTATATCTTTTGTAAACGTAGCTAAATGATGACTTTTTCGTTCATTACGCACGCTAAAAAACTGTAACCTAAAGTTATGATGAATTGTCGATGACAACATCGATGACTTAAGACTTAAAGTTAATGCAAAAATTATATGTCGAACTGATGCAATACCACTAATAACCACTACAAAAAGTGTAGAATATGATAAAAAGTTAATTTACAGTGTTATAAATGACGGAATCGCGGAACGATGACATCAAAGTATTAAGAGGATAGAAGTCGCACCACTTCTCCATACAAACGTAGTCCCCTGTTTTCTCCGTGAATAATGACATTAGAGCAAAATTTTTTTTCCTTTATATTTGTATCTGTTGTGGCTATGCCCCTACGATTTGCTTTTATCGATATTCTAAAAAAATAAATAAAAAATAAATAAAAAATTAGAAAATCGATAAAAACAAATCGTACGGAGTAGTGGCGCGACTCGAGTGAAAAAGCTTAGAAGTTGTCTAAAGAATATGATTAGCAGTCCAATCCGGGGATAAGTTTGATGTAGGTACCTATAATCAAAAGAAGCAAAAAAAAAATATCTGTCAGAAGATTAGTCGCAAAGTGTTTGCAGAAATACTGTCTAACTGACAATTCGCCGTGTTGATTTCTACTATAGGAACTGTCATTCAAAATGTCACGGACTGTCTTGCTGTTAAACATAAAAACATACATAAATTAGTACAAAAAAATAACCGATCACAGACCATATCTATGGATGGATTGGAAGGTAGATTCTCGCATTAATGGACGAGACAAAGTTTACCTTAACATGATAAACTGATAATCTAAATGAACCTGTCCGATAACCGGTTGCATAACCGGACTGTGCCACGCGTTGCAGTCACATGCAGAAAGCGCAAAGCCGGCGCCGGCGCGGCTAGCGTAGCGGTACCCTGACCCTTGGGGCGTGGTCTGAGGCACAAGAGACTGGAGATTGCAAAACCTTTTTTTATTTTAGAAATTCTATTATTCCTTAGACTCACTAGTCTCACCGAGAAGTCTTGCCGAGAAATTGCGTGAGACCCGAGAAGACATGTACACTCATGCGCACAACTGCGGCCCTCAACTGTTCGCCCGAGAAACCGACACCGATCGGAGAACAGAGGAGCGAGAACGGGACGGCAAAAGAGCGACATTCACGCTTCTCGAGTGTTCACGGGCATTCGCGGCGTGACTCTGTAGGGGTATAACTGTTCCTTGGTAACACCCGGCTTGTTGGTTATGCTCCGCAGGGTTTCGCAATTGAGGATGCTCTTGCATACGCCGCTCTTGCTGCCAGGAGTGGTGCACGATGACTCTATAAGGCGCTGCGCAGACGACAGACTTTTGTGCGATCGAGTCTGCGGAGCAATAAAATCTCTGAATGGCGCGCAGACAGTTTCC